>JBBPTX010000241.1:0-43335 GCA_038094595.1 Pulveroboletus aff. annulatus
CTCTTAGTATTGCGTACACCTCGCTCACAGCGTAGGACTTCGTTTGGGAAGCATCGTCTCTGGCGACATCTGGACAACACTTTTTGTTCGGCTGTGGCCATGCGGCGGATGAGCAGCGTTATACCTCCCCTGATAATAGCTTGACTAGAATGGGGGAGTGTGAGTAGGACATATTGGCCGGCGCTGGGCACCTTGATCTGGGCCTTGGTAACGGTACATAGAACAGAAGGGGTTGCATAGTCATTCCACCCGCCACACGAGAGCGGGGTGAATTGCATCTGGCAGATGTGGAAGAACTTGGAGCGAGTAACGAAAAAAATTGTGGGAGACAGGCCCACACCATATCCTTGCCACGAGCGGTGACCTGGCGGGAAGCCGGGGGCATGGGTGTGGTCACGTCGAGTGCTCAATGCTCATACCATCCGGTAGGACCCGGGGGGCGTGACCATGACTGTGAGGACGGAGACCGTATCAGCATTAATGGTTCAGTCTTGTGCGGAGTTTACGATTGGTGTATAGCAGTACCAATGACGGTTAGATAGAGACCCTGTGATATCCACACAGGAATTGATCGGCTAAGGGGTCATTGCATTCGTGCTTGTGAGGCAACGCCGGACCGCGACTGTGTGCTGGCGAGTCGAGATGATCATGGAGATATTTACAAGTATCTTGTAACACTGCTTTGTCAGGCGCAAGAAGTTGGAACTGGCGCTGTAAAGTATGAGCATGGAAGACAGCCGGGGTGATGAGATTCTAGAAAGGCATTTCGACTGCAAATACCAAATAAAATGTGATCGGTAGACATAATAACACCATTCACTAACAACGTACGCCCGAAAACAAGCCTATAATGTGAGAACACAATGTTACATGATGTAGCTGACTATCACACACGACTGGGACCGGTAATGGGCATTGCCCTCTCCTCCATCTCTATTTCTTCATCCTGGCCTAACCCGCCATTTTGTGACGTGTGCATGAATAGTAACGTTCCCCCTTCATTCCGATTACTCTCCATTGATGAAAAAGGGTCCGGAATACTTGTACTCTCATGTCTGCTTGGAACCCGGGCATAGAGTTCCTGAAAAGTCAAGATAAATCGGGGGGCGAGCGTGAATGGAGGTATGATTTGCAGTATGGGCGTCAGCACGCCAAACCACCACCATGGGAGCCAGCCCGCGACATAATCCAATATATCCATGACAGTATATGAGAGGATTCTATCCATACCATCATTAGCGTAGTGGCATGGCTGAGGAGATAGAATGGCATACGCAAGAAAGTAGAACATGCCTTCCCTCACCAGAAGGCTCATAAAATGACCTGGTTCGAATCGTTTTGTTGCATTGTACATGTGAAGCGCCTGCATGACAAATCGAATGATGAGGAGCAAACACATCATCGTTCCAAAAAACGTCTGGGCAATATCCACAGCCAGTTGGATCCAAATTGCTAGCGGAAGTGTACGGAACAACGTGCAGTATGAAAAGTCAACAATCTCAACTTGGATCCAGACTGGCGCTGCATGACAGCGGTCATTCTGTTACAGAGCAAGCATGGTATGAAGTTGCGATTCACGTACTCATGGACTTCACAGCTTCGATCAAAACACAGTCGACCAATAGCAGAATGACCTCGAAGACGTAGCACGTCCAGAGTACACCAAGGATGATCCTCGAGTTTTTGTACAATGCCTGAACTCGAAGGACTATCGCCACTGTATCCACCAATGTGATTCATGCAACTGGAGGAAAACATGAAATCTTACAATCCGCGGCGCCAATGAAAATGCAAACAGCCCATCTTGCGAAAATATTGAGGATATAACCTTGGAACTGCACTTCAGCAGAGTGGACAATGTTAAATAGATGTGCTCACAACTATTGCAACGTGATCAGTCTCCAAGCAATGTGTTCAACCACAAGGGGGCTAAAATTAAGCACGTACGCCTATCAAGTCAGTATTATTCAGTATTTATGTTCATCAGCAGTAGTGTGAGTTACCTCTGGACTGGGCAATAAAGAAGTCCCTACTGGAATCGAGCCAGATGAGCTTGCGATACTTGGAATCTAAAAAAGGCAGGCTCACTGATAGAAGCGGATCTAGCGAACGACTTGTGATCAGTCACTGTACCTTGTCAAAAACATGGCAGACATACATGACATAGCACAGACCAACATAGCGAGTCTGAAAGAGTTGGAGCCACAAATATCATATATAAGTGGATATACGCACCAGAACAAACAATGTCGAGATTCTCGTCCAGGGTTTATTCTGTGATCATGTCAACAAAATGTAATTTCGCGGGAAAATGGTCTACTCACCCAGATATATTCTATCTGCAAAAATGACGTTCAGCCACACGACATCCTATGTATCATGCAACAAACATAGGACATACTTCACCAGAGAGAGTGAGTACTGGCAATGTTCAGATCCATCAATCATGAAACAAATATCTGGACATAGGATACTTACTGTAATCATATCCGACAGCGATGATGGGTACAACTAGAGAAGCCGAAATGATTGATACGAAACACAAGTTCGATGAGCATACCACTCGAGTAGTCATCTATCTGAATGGTTATGGCTTGCTGCAGCAGAGAGGAAGCCATATGGCCGAGAGACGAACTGTATAGGGACGCGCCGAAGAGTCTCAAAGACCGGTCCTGCGTAACTTGAAACAGACGATCCATATTTATGGCCGGCGAGTCAGGAAATGATGTAAGGCGGCCATCAGGAAGGAGAAGCATGTCTACCTGTTACAAACCTCGTGCGGCCATGCCGCAGTAGGGTGATGTTGATACTTATGCCTGAAGACTTTGCATCTGCCCCCACGCACATTGTATCCGGCAGATGAGGAACTCGAGGCGAATAGCCCAAATCAGAGAATAGACAAAATTTGGAAGTGATCCCAAGCGGTTGCTGTAAAATGTCAGAGTCACGAAGTACCACATCATGACGAGTCCGTGACTTCAATAGAGCTTAAAAGGCTTGAAAGCTTGTAGCGACTCGAAAGAAAGGAATGGACTTAGAGTTTGAGTTGACTTATTCGATGATCATGTAGATGGGTGATGGAAGAGTAGCAAGTCTGGCTGATGGTGCTATAATTGACAAAGAGTACTCAGCTACTTGAATTTTGAGGTCTGGTGATAGTGATGTGTTCATCCGAAGTGGTCAGGACTCCAAGTTGTGCTTGGTGGCGCCAGAGTTGTGGCGATGACTTGACTAAACGCACCCAGAATCTTTCCCCTCGTCTCTGATCCAGCATCGAGCTCGATAGCTGGATCGCGGCCTCGTGACATTTTACCACCTCCTAGCTTAACATCAAATAAGGACACAGTCCAAAGTCTCTGTCTTGGTTACACGCCGTTATCGACGCCGACCAAGCTTCCACCGCGTCGAAGACTCGGCAGGCTGAAGACTGTTCGCAAATCAGAGGACTAGAGGAACTAGTTCGAATGACTGCCTTGGAAGCATTTAATAGGTCCACGAATTTAGAACGTGTTTACTTGTGGGTGTGTTATGTACGTATATTGATGAAAGGTTTGACAGCCCATAGCAAGGTTTGTGCCCACGCAGCCGTGTTACCGCTTCGAGTTGAACCGCACCTATGGTATATTGCAAATGCTCGACTTGGAGAGGCAGATTTAGCGCTCGCTGGGACGTATGTCTAACCCCGGCCTCGTATTGTGCTATCATCGTTGCCAATTGAGCGACCAGAGAACATGGCACCGCCGCTAGCACAAACAACACTGAAATGTCGGCTATTATCCTTGACTCGTAGGCTTCTTGCTTGTAACGGCTTTCCCGGGCCATGCATACCGTGCTTGACTCCCGTTTCCACCACTGTCTTGCAGCCAAACAGCTTTACCCCATCTGTGCATCATACACATACACATCCGAAAAACATCCCAGGGGGATCCTCGTCATTGTCGACTCTCTTCGAGTACGTCCACAAGGCTGCTGCAAGGGTGCAACCAACGCGGTTCCTGCTGACAGCTTTCTTCAACGCTGCCGTCGCCGAAAAACGTTTATTGGGTCTCGCTGCAAGCCATACTGTTGGCGACAGAACCTAGGTGCAGCATGCTACTCCATCGTTGAAATTTACCCTGGTATGTCATCCAACTATACATGATCTCCTCATCGCTCTTGACAGTGGTCGATGATGCAAGTACAGGAAAGTCCAAATACCACGTGGTCCCAAGAAATCGGTGACTAGTACCGTATAAATAAGATGAAAGACGAGATAAATTCCAAAGACCGACCGGGACTCGAATAACCTGACAGATTTCTATGTATCAGGTCATCACACACGACTACTACCCTAGCCGCGATCTTCCCATGTCCTGTCGACCATTTGTATCTCCTCTCCCTCATCCACAGGCTGCTCCGGGGCCTCGTCACGGTTCGCCCGGTACGCGAATATGATTGCGCTCCTCACGTTAGCACCACCACTCCTCGATGACAAGCCAAATGCGGCAATATTGATGTCACTGCCTTGCGGATCGTGGATAAAGGGCCTGCAGATTCAAGATCAATCGAGGGACAAGCGTACATGGAGGCACATATGCCAGCAAAACCAATAGTATCCACCATCCATGATAATTGCATTAACTAGGATGGTGAAGAGCGACTCGAGCAGGATACTGTTCATAAACGGTTACTGTCAGCAGTACAGCCTCTACCGTTTTCCGAGTCAGATTGCCAGGACCTGCTTACGAGACACTGGACGTAAAAAAAGACAGTTTGTCGTTGTGTACTACTCATAGAACACTCATACATCCTGCACCTGCTCCTCGAGCCAGTCCCACAGTGCCCTGCCCAGTGCGGGATCTTGTGTTGCCTCCAATGGCGTGCCAATGCGTGCCCAAGGAACAAGGTACTGCAGGACATTCAGTTCCGAACAAGCAACAAGGGGGTGTACCTACTTTGCCATTGAACACCGCCCCCTCTGGCATCGTCCCGGCATACAACTGCGTCAATGCCCCATACGGCGTATCATATAGCAACCCATGTTTCTGTTTCAACTCTGTGCTCAGTAGGTAAGGGACATGGACAGACAACGCACGGCAATGAATTGGAGAAACGAAGGGAGGTGGCGCACGAGATCCGACTTGATGTTGCCGGGGTTGACCGAGGTGGACACGATGCCTTGGTCGGCGTACTGACGTGCCAGCTCTGACGCAAATACCACGTTTCCCTGCCACGTCATGTCATGTCAAGCGCCCGAGAGTGATTGGCGTGACGTACAAATTTACTCTGCGAGTAGAGGGTGCTGGAAAGGCATTTTCGTCGTGCGGGCGAGTCTTTGAATGTGTTAAAATTGAGGTAGCCGAAATAGTGACCAGACGACGAGGTGGTGATGATGCGGGCTTTGCCGTCTGGATTCGTCTCGGCGGTCGCGATCATTGTCGGGAGGAGAAGCTTAGTAAAGCAAAAGTGTCCTGTCCGGAGTGAGGATGGTAAGTGTGGAACGAAGGGATAGGCCCACCTAGGACGTTCGTTCCGAATTGGAGATCATATCCATCTCTTGTGACCATGTCGACGGGGGGAAACATGACACCGCTGTTAACACCAGTTGTCTGCACTGAAGATCAAAGTTCAAATGGCCCACGCACGCATTGTTGAAGAGCACATGAAGCTGCGATTCTTTGCTGCATCAACGGTCAGCACCGCACAATTCTGGGGAGAAAAACAGACCTTAAAAACTCTTCTGCAGTTGCTTTGACTGTCTGCAAGTCGGCCAAATCGAGGTGCAAGAAGATGGCTTCATTGTCCGTTTGTTCTTTGAGCTCACGGATCGTATCTTCTGATTGCGCCCGGTTTCGTGCAGCAATGTACACCCTTGCTCCACGCGCAAGAAGCACCTTGCCAAGTCCCTCAGTGCTTATAGAACATGAGAGAAAGAAAGACATACCCTAGTCGTTTCCTTGCCAATGCCAGTGTTGGCACCCGTGACAATGACGACCTTGCCCGCAAGGTCGGGAATGTCTTGCACGTTAAAGGTCGGTTTGGGTGGGAGAGCTTCGTAGAGCCAGGATATGAGCGCACGAATCATGGTAGTGAACACGTTTGTCGAAACTCATCTCAGGCTTCGTGGAGGTCCGTGTGGTGAAACCGAACCCGTGCGAATCCGACTTTCCTACACTCTCCGACAACACATATGCAAGCGATATCGAACACGGGACGGTGGTGAATTATCCAGCGAACTGCTAATGGGGCTTCTGCTAGGTGGGTTCGCTCGCCCGTCTGAGGCCCTTTCAGCAATTCGCTTGGTGCGAGTCAGCGACCATGCAAAAAAAAGCAAGACAACGAGTCGAAAACCGAGTGTAACATCTATTTTCAAGTTATCAAGCAAACTCCCAATGTTCTCGGGCTATTGATGCACTCAACGGCCAGAGGCCTTCTCAGCAATTCGTCTGATCGATGCATGGACTTCAAACCTCCGTGAGGTCACACAAACCGATGTCCAACTGGTAAGGAGAGTCGGCCTTGATTTTTTGAAGCTCGTCGACATCGAGGACTATAGATGAAACCAGAGACTAGGTCAGGCGTGCTACCTCGGCGATGAGTGTGCGGCCCTCTTCCTCGGCGAGACGGAAGAGATCAACGAAGTAACGTCATCCGAGACAGGAGAACATATTTCAGTGTGAAGTATCGGTAAAACCTTGACGGTGGACAAACAAGGAAAACAAACCTGGTGCGCAGAGCGAGACGGCGATGGCTCTTTGCACGAGATCAATGTCATTTTCTTGCTTTGAATAAACGTGATCAATAGACCTGTCCCCGTCCGCCAACTACGTACAGAAAAAAACAGTTTCTGACCTTTGGTTCAAACCTGTGATGCGAAAGCACAACAAAATGACATTTGCGGTCGGTATCGCACTGGCAAACGACTGGGACCAGTAGCGGGCACTTCTCTCTCCTTTATCTCTACCTCTTCATCTTGGCTTAACCCACCATTCTGCGAACAATAACGTCCCTCCTTCATCGCGACCACTATCCGTTGACGAGAATGGGTCTGGTATACTCGTGCTTTCTTAACCGCTGGGAACCAGCGTATAAAGTTCCCGCAAAGTCAGGATGAACTGAGGGGCGAGCGTCGATGCTAGAACAAATTGTGGTATGGGCCCCAGTGACTCCGACCACCACCATGGGAGCGAGGTTTCGTAATAATTCGCTACATCCATAGCAGTATACGACAGGATTCTATCCATACCCATCATTAGCCATGTGGTACTGGAGAAGAAAGTAAGATATGAACATACGCAAGAAAGTAGAGCACCCCTTCTTTTGCGAGAAGGCTCAGGTAATGTCCAGGTTCAAATCGTTTGGCTGCATTATACATTTGAAGCGCCTGCCTGATCAACCGAATAATGAGGAGCAGACACATCAATGTGCCAAGAACCATCTGGGCGATGTCTAGAACATATTCGACCCAAGCTACAAGAAGGATAGCGGGACTGGGTTGCAACGTGCAAGACGTTAAATTGACAACTTCGACATAGACATAGACCGGTGCTATGTGAAAATGATAATTCTGTCACGAAACACTATGACACGAAGTTGTGATTGACATACCATAGAACTTCACAGCTTCGAGCATGACACAATAGGCCAAAAGTAGGATGACCTCGACAGCATAGTAAATCCAGAGTACACCAAGGATGACCCTCGAGTTCTTGTACAATACCCGGACACGGAATATCATCCTCACTGGATCTACAATGTAATTTATCCAACTAGAAATGAACGTGAAATCTCACTATCAGCGGCACCGATAAAAACGAAGAGAGCCCATCTTGATAAGATATTGATCATATAGCCTTGCGACTATGTTTCAGTAGAGCAGATATTGTAAAATGTCAGATGTACTCACAACCAATGAAACATGATCAGTCGCCAACATATGGGGTCCATTGGCAGGGGACGAGGTGTAAACACCCACGCCTATCAAGTTAAAATTGTTCAGCATTCATGATAGCCGGTAGCATTATCAATTACCTTTGGACTGGGCAAGAAAGAGGATCCCACTGGAATCGAGCTGGATTAGTTCATGAAACTCGCAATGTCGAGGGAAAACACACAAAGGGAAGCAGATCTAGTGAACGAGTCGCAAGCAATCACTCTGCGTTGTCGAAAACATGGACTTACATAGCCAGGAAAAGACCAGGGCAACGACTCTGAAAGCCAACAATTGTCACCGCAGCCCGACGTCATGGAGGTGGGTATGCGTACCAAAACATGTAATGTGGAGACCCATGTCCAACGTTTGTTCTACGACCACATGATAAGAATGTGGTTGGTGAGAAGAAGTGAATCCTATATTCCATCTGCAAGGATGGTCAGTCACGTAGACGGATGTATACGAAGCAGGAGACAAACTTAATCCGATAGCAATGATCGGATTAACCGCAAAGAAAAGCTGGACACATGATGCTTACCGCAATCATATCCAACAGCAACGATGGGCACAACTAGGAGGACAGTGAGATCGGCTGGTACGGAACCCCAAGCCAACAAGCATACGACTCCCGTAGTTTTCCAGCTGAATGACTACAGTGAATGTACATGTCACGCCCGCTCGATCGCGTCGCCAATCCCATCCAGGTACTTGAGCCGCACCGCCCACCGCCGCGCCGAACCCCACTCGCTGCGTCCGACCGCTTCGGCGATCGCGCCCGCCGCCTCCCGCCGCTTCTCTGCGCCGTCATCAGCATCGCCGCCGCCGTCGGTACACACCACTCGCCTTGGTTCTCCGCACGCAGCCGTGCCAACCCGTCCCCCTGCTCCACGGCCTCCCGTGTCTCCAGCACCTCCGCAATCAGCGCCGCATCCGCCACCCCGTCCGTCTCGCCGATCCCCTTCCCCTCCCGCGCCAGCACATACTCGATCCGTGCCAGCGGCGACAGCAGCGTCGCGTATGCCCTGTTCACCGCGTTCGACACCGCCTGTGCCGCCGTCCGCTCACCCTGGCCATCGTCAGCCGGATACCACCAGTGTACTGTGGACGCACCTCGCTCCGCGTCGCCCATCCGTCCGGGTGACACAGGCGTTGCGCCTCAACAAACCGCCGTCGCAGCTCACCCATGTCCACCACGAATGGGTTCGGCCTGTACGGCAGTCCGAGCAGCGCGTGGTGGCTCACCGTGTCTTCCACCCGCCCAATGTGTCTGCACCGACCGCACACCGGCAGCGCTGTCGTCAGCACGGCCCCGCACGACGGGCACCTCCCACTCCCCACTCCAAATCCCCGTCGCTGTCCGAGTCCTATCCCCACTCCCCGTCGCGCACAAGATTTCCCAAGTTGGATCTGCATTCAGTGTTCTCCCGGTCACTGAACGTTTACAAAGGTCAGAGATCGTTTGCCGGTGAACTTTCTCATGAACACAGATGAACTGAACGTGCGTGGTATCAGGAGTCAGAGGTTAAGATTATATAATTAAGGCTGATTGGCCGGAAGTGGTGACAAATTTTTAGTGGCGGTACAACCGTGTGATCGGATTAGTAATTACCCTACCTACAGAGAAGGACCCGGAAACCGCAGAAAGTTATGTTCAAGTGGAGGTTGGGGAAGTGCATATACTTTCTCACGGTTCGTGTTCAGTGACCTTCAATTCCGTTCGGGAGAACGCTGATTCGAGTACCATAAAGTCCGTCCAACATTCCCATTCACCAAGTCACTGGCTGACGCTCCGTAGGTTGTTTGCGGTTGGAATTTCGAGGCTATCATAGCCGCGACTCGTTCCGTGATGACCTCGCACGCTACAGAGGGACATCGAAGTCTCATTTGAAACCTTGAACTCAACAATCTCTGTCTGACCAAATAATTGTCTGTCGCGCGCACTCTCCAACGGATGGCTCTGATCACCATCCTTGTATAACGTATGTGTCCCAAGTCCACAACGCCTAGTGTGCAATGCTCATCAAGCTCCCAATAAACGTCAAAATCTGCAGACAAGATCAGCATGCACACATCCGCAGATAAAGGAAAGACGCACCAAACGAGGTCGAACGTCGACAATGTCTTCTGGCACGAGGAAAATCAACGCATTCATCTTTCTCGCAATCGAAATCGCCAATTTAGCTGCCAGACACATCAGATCAGTCACGCAAAACACAAGGCACGATGACCCACCATTCTGCCTCCGATCCTCATAGCTCCCATGTTCATCCACCGGGATAACCAATGCCGGGTCGACGATCCCCGGGCGTAGCGCATCGAGGAGATCGAGTATAAAGATGCCGGTGGTGATCGAAGGGTCTTTGAACGACCGGATGGTGCGCGCGCCGGGTTTGCCCTTTTGGACGGTCGTGTTGGCCCATTTGAGAATCTCTTGGTCGGTGATGGGGCGGCCAGATCCGGAGAGGCTCGTGAGCGTCTTGGAAATGTTGAGTCTGTCCACGCGAGTCAGCCAAGATCGTAATCGAATGGACAATGCTACGAGGAGAAACCCACCGCATCAGCTGCCAGACGAGACCAAGGACAAGCGTCCGCGAGCCGTCCACAATGTCGGCCCCTTGAATCCCGACGAGATGCATCCCGTTCTGTTTACCGAGTTCGACGGCGTAGTTGGTGTTTTCAACTTGCTTGAAGCGGGACAAGGTGCTCTGATTCGGGGTGATTCCAATATCCTCCGGTTCCTCTCCCCCTGCTCCCGCGCCGCCGTCGAGCGACGCACGGGGTGTGCCAGCCTCTCCTCGTGGCTTCGACACGCGCCGCCAAATGACTGATCCTGGCAGAATCCTGTCGAATGCTTGAAGGATGATCAACCCATCCTTGAGGTTCTCAAACAGGTTAAACACCCCCGGCTCCACGCCCAGCGAATTCAGCCAGAGCGTAAACACACGGGCCTCGCGTTCGCCTTCTGCATCAAAGTCCTCGACCGCACCATAATCCTTGGCTTCCTGTTCGTCGAGGGGGGCAAGTCCGGGCCAGGTGTTGAACAGGTTAGCGACGAACGCGAGGTTGAGCCGAGGGTTACCAGCGACGAGGGACGACGGGGTCAGATACTTGCGACAGCCAATGGCAGCAGCGTTTTGGAGGACTTGTTCGGCGCGCTGGCGCAGGTCGCGTGTTTGGAGGGGTGCACGAGAGCATTCATCGGGTTTGAGTTGGTTAAGGAGGATCGTGTAGTTTTCGCCGTCAGAGACATCGCGGCTAAAGTTGTTTACTCTGCAAGACATGTTAGGATGACGAGCAAGTCGATGTAAAAACGGGTACCTTCGTTTCCACCCTGCGGCTTTCAGATGGTAGTTGAACCATCGGAGGAGAATTTGGTCAGGGGTCAGACGAAGGAGGTCGTCGACGGTCTCGCCTTCCTCGCAGAGGCGATATAGTTCTGGATGAAGCTTGATGTCGACCTGGGCAAGGAGACCCCTACGGATGATCTGCCAAATGAGGCCAAGAATGAGATGTTCTCTGCCATCAGAAATGTCCGACGAGCCAATGTTGACGACGGAACAGCCGATACCCTTGGCGGATGTGATGACGATGTTGTTGTTCTCGGTGATTTGGAAGGCATTTAGGGGCTTGCGAGCAGTAGGGATGTTGAGAACACGTGTGTCGATCGTGTCTGGGACGGAATCGTTGAGGAGTTTACAAAGGATCAAACCGTCGCGGCACTCGTCAAAGAGCTGCATCGTGTCGGTTGGGATGGGGAAACGAGAGCCGACATCAGGGTCGTTCTCGATGACCTGTTGGTCACGTTGAGCAGGGAGAGGAGAATGGTCAAAGAAGAGGGGCGTACGCCATTGATGTGATTGGTAAACTCCCTTCGCTCGTCCTCGTTGATGGTGTGGCTTACGTTGGCATTGGAGCCCTTGACGGTGACCTTTCCGGCCCTGGTGGGCAATACGGAGGCCTTGGGCTGTGTTCTTAGCTTGACGTTGAGCTGGGAGGGGAATGAGATGTGAAGATGACATCACGAACATGGACACACCTCGACCCAGTCCTCGAGCTCGACCTTACCGCTGGCATCGACGGAGACGCCCTTGAGTGTTTCGCGAGCCTGGTCGTACGACTCCCCGCTGCTTTGCAGGGCGTGCAAGACAGCACTTTTATCTATGCGACCAGGCGTGTCGGTCGAGATCGCACTGGAGATGATCGTGAGGAGATATCGGTAAAGATGTGCGATACGTACTTGAAGCGATTGATGAGATCAAACATCTCATCCTTGGATACTTCTGGATACTTTTTCTGCAGACGGAATGCTTCCATGGGGGATGATGGTGGTGGGGATGAAACAAGTCGGGGTGGTGTCGATGGCGATGATGTTCTGGACTGCCACCTCGTCGGACGCGCTGTCATCGCCATTTGGTTCTTGGACGTTCTCTGACTTGTCTTTTATACGACGATACTGCGCAGGACCTGCTGTGCACTGGGCGGTGGGTTCGCCGTGCCCAGGTATTAGGGTCATCGCCTTCCAAGCATGTTTAGACACCCTTTCGTGCGCGTGCTCTACTGGCTGCCCATTCCCCTCGCCATCACCCAGCATGGCTACACCCTCAAGACCATCCGTGGCCGCAGCATGCAGGTCAGCCCAGCCCGGCTTTTCTGACTTTTATGTTGACTTCGTCAGCCCACGCTCAACCCGGACACGTCGCGCTGGGACGACATTGTCCTTTTTGACCGCTTCACCATCTCTACCGGCCGTCCGATTGTCAAGGGCGACATTGTCTCCCTTCGGTACGTCCCCACACTTGCGCGTCCGACCGGGTCAACATACACGCCGCCTCAGAGACCCAGTTGACTACCGGAAACTCGTCGTGAAACGCGTCGTCGCCGTCGAAGACGACATTGTTCAAACCCTTCCACCCCACCCCGACGCCAAAGTACTCGTCCCACAAGGCCACATCTGGGTCGAAGGCGACGAACCATTTCGCACACTCGACAGCAACACGTTTGGACCGGTATGCCACCTCGTCTTCTCACGCCTCGCCCAACTCACAATGGCTCAGGTGCCCCTCGGCTTGGTGGAGGGAAAACTGAGTTACATCGTCTGGCCCTTGCGTCGAGTCGGTCCATTGAAACCCCCCAAAGTGCCCGTCGCAGCAAGGGGCGTCCCACGCGATCATCAGTGGCGCGAGGCCATGGCAGCGTTTGAACGAGAATGCAAACGACAGTCCCGCGTCACGGCAGCAGCCAAGGACGACCAACTGCCTGTCTAGCCTAGTTGATACCTGACATGTATCCGTGCTCATCTACTCTTCTCACTAGGAAGGATGCCCAAAATCTCGTCTGCCTCGGGTGAGCCGGCGGGAGGTATGTCTTTGCGGAGCGAGACAGCGACAGGCGAAATACCCTCATTGTAGGCTAACGCAAAAATGACATCCATGTCTAGCATTGCCAATACGCATCAGAAGAGTGACATCATATGTGAGGACCAACGCACCCTCGAGCGAACGACCAGCGGTCTCGGGGAAGAACAGATACACGATGGGTACAATGAATGCATTCAGTGCAGCGAAAACTGGATGGGATTTGAGAGCTGTCACTTGGACAACCATAGAAACAGCGTACCGATATACGTTCCCCACGAGATGTCGTTAAACGAAGGGCCCGTGACCATCACCACCATAAAATTAAAGGTCCAATTCGATGCTAGACTCATCCATCAGTATGCTCACGGCAGTTTCTGGTGCGACCAACGCACCCGTGCTGAGCGCATTGGCAGGCGCACGGATTCCCAGTCCCACGATTTCAGCAGGCTGCCATTCACTGTGAATCCAAACCCGCAAGAGGAGAGGCGTACGCACATATAACCATGTCATGCCCAACCACCCAACCGCAAAGATCGAATTGAAGACGAATAGCAACACGGCGCTCACAACTTGTGGACCGGTACCGCCGACGCTCCCCAGCACCGCAAGGAGTACCATCGTCAGACACTGTCCCACTGCGCTAAAAAGCATGAGTTTGCGTCGACCAACGCGTTCGATGAGGAAGATGGCGATGAGGGAAGCTAGGAAGTATTCGGTGCCATTGGCAGCGGCGACAATACGGGACGTGACATCGGAAAGACCGAGACGTTGGAACAACAGCGTCTGTAGAGGGACAGCATCAGAGCATGGACCGGAAATGGAGGGGTGCCAAACTGACGGCGTAGCTATGCAAAACGCGATGAGCACAAGACGACGAACGAAGACGGTCCAAACCCACTAGGTGATCAAGTTGATGCCTGTAATCTGCTGGAAGCACTGGTTGACGACTCCCAGTGTGGCCCGCCTAAAGTTTTGAGAACGACCGCCTGTGAAAAGTTTTCTCAACTGCGAACGCGAAGTCTTGCCGTCAGGGCCTTGTGATCCCCGTTCGATCTCGACAGTTTCGCGGATAGCATGATACGTCCTCTGGACTCTAGGGTCGCTGAACGGTTTATCCTCCAACGCAGATATGACAGCCACGGCTTCAGCATTGCGTCCGTGTTTCACAAGCCTCGTACGCCGGGTAAGCACTGGCGCATACTTGGGAGATTAGCATACTTACCATCTGGGCGATTCTGGGAGCTAGTACTAGCAAGTTAGATCTGGGAATCAACAGGGTTCGATCACGTACGAAGCCTATGCCAAAAACCATGACGAGTGCAAGAACGATTTGTAGGGCGATGGGAACGCGCCACTGGGCGGACGACCCAGACGCCCAATACCTACGAACAATGGGCGATAACTCTCGAGAAATGTAAAAAGTGACATACAGGCCAAAGTCAACCCACTGCACGAGGAATGAATGAGCATCTCGCAAAACAGCTCAGTTGCGACTATGACTCACATATCTGTGTTCGACGTCATCAGAGTGTTCAGAGAATACCTCGGCGAAATCACGCACGATATCATGACGCCAAATGTGATGAGACTGCCCTCAATCATGATCAAGCTGCCTCTCTTGGCAGCAGGCGAACATTCCGCGTGATAACTGGGCACGGTTGATGTCTACGAGCGGTCAGCATCAGCTAGCGTATACATCGAACAGCGTTGACCCACGTTAAGTCCATTTCCGACACCGGTGACGATGCGCGCGACGACGAGTTGAGCATAGCTGTATGACGTTGTCTGAAGAATGGCCCCGATGATCATGATGCATCCGCCAACGACGATCGTCTTTCGGCGACCCAGTCGATCACCCAACCACAAGTTTGACAGCGCACCAATCAGACATCCAATTTCCTGGATGAGCCAGGGACGTGAGCGTTGAGACGTGGTATGCACCACAAACGTTCATGGACATACATAGACAGCAACCACAAGACTCTGTAGCGTCGCATAATTAGGATGACCCGCTTCCACTTGAGGAAAGACTTGTTCAAACTAGCGCGCACGAGTCAGCAGCGATATCAAAGCGAAAAGAACCACACGGCGAACTTGACCCGCTGTCAACAATGCCGACATGACGCCCTGGTCATATCTGTGACACAAAGTATGCGTCGGAAAAAGTAAGCTCTAGAAGATAGGGGAACCATACCCAAAGAGCGTAAAGCCTGTCCCTGCGACAAAAGCCAACGAAGCCGTCAACGTCCTCCCTCGTAAAGATAACGCATGCTTCTCTACATCTCGCTCGCCAAAGGCGTCATCTGATCTGAAATAATCCATGGGCGAGTTTTCATTTGTGTTCGGATCCACGTTTGTACCAGTAGTCATACTGATGAGCCAACTGGTGCTTTTTCGGGGAAAGAGAGCAGAAAGAGTGGGGCCGCCGTCGTTTGCAGATATAGTGGTTATCAAACAACCGGTAGAATCCGTCCTCCGGCATTCAAGAAGCAGAAGACGGAAATCACCTGACGCGTTTAGCCGGACTGGAACATCATGAAGCTATCCTTTGTGGAGTGAAAGAACTTGGAAACGTGGCGCTGCTCGTCTAAAGTAGATATGCGGCGGGAACATATAATCAATTGACACCACTCACCTGACGTGATATCAGGAAAGCGACCGCTGCGGGCAGCTGCTTTGCGCTCTGAAAATAACATGTAGGTAATAGTGGCACGAAGATGTTCCCTCAATTGGCTCCACAAAAAAGACTAGGCTTTTTTGGACCTGGTTCTCGAGGCCTCGAGGCAGGTCGGCAAGGGAAAATTTCCATGAAACTTTCATTCCCGTAAGAGGTTGCAAAGTTCAATGATGCACCCGCGAGTCGTACTAGTAGGCCTAGATTGCATCTCATGAGAGAGGAGCAGGTAATGTAAACTTGCCATTACAATTTCGAACTTTCATTACGAAGTACATCAAGGAGGAAACAAAGACAAATAATATTCTGCTTCGACTCGGACCGACATGTCATTTGCTGACCTAAAGACCAAGAGACAGCCCAAAGACTCGAAATCGTATGTGTCTGCGTCGAGTGGTCCTAGCGCATTGGTGCCCACACAGTCTTCACCCAAAGCCGCCGTCCGAGATGATGTCGTATTTGTAGACACCGAGGGTCTTTATCCACAACTCCCTCCCTCACTTGAAATCAGGAAAACAGATCATTCAGGGAGGGGTCTATGGGCGCGACAACATTTTAAACCTGGTACGTTTACTTGCTTTCATGCGCGATTTGACCTATGCATTATTTTCCATCTGAAGGGTCCATGATAATGTCTATAGAACCTCATGTAGTGGTCCTTTCGAATCAGTACCTCGATACGCACTGTTCATCGTGCGCGAAGGCCGCTTTGACGTCTCCTTTCATGCGATGTTCCGGATGTGGAGCGCTCAGGTACTGTGACACCGTGAGTTCTCCGCAACTTGAAGGCATCTTATTCACTGTGAACAGAACTGTCAAAAAATGGATTGGAGCATGCACAAGCCTGAATGCGGTGCATTACAACGGTGGGCCGAGACCGCACCGTCCGCCTCAGTGGGGGTTCCTAACGACGCAGTCCGGTGCCTGGGTCGCATTTTATGGCGAATGAAGTCAAAGGGTTTAAGTAGTGGATGGGTTAGTCTCTTCACACTCTCTTTGTGCATCCGATCATTCATCCGCATATTCAGTCAAAAGAATTACAAGGAATGCAGTCCCGTGGGTGTCGGTCGATTTCTACTTTTCCGCCGTTGACCCTAGTTGCCCTTTCAGACAATGTATCGCCGCAACACCCAGACTCCGTCGAGGCTCATACTCACCTGGCGCACTCGGTGGTTAGGTACCTTGGCCTGGCAACGCCTTCTGATCTCGAAGTGTATGGCATCACGTCTATCAGTGACCTTGTCAACTTGATTTCGAGAGTAAGAACTGAAAAAGCCCGCCCTTATTCTTCCCTTGCTTACGCAGCTTGTGTCCTAGTTCATCACGAACGCGGTTGCTCTGACCTCGCCCTCTCTCACACCGATCGGTGTCGCTGTGTCGCCACTTGTAGCGCTCACGAATCACTCGTGCCTTCCGAATGCAGTGGTCGTCTTTCCTCGTAATGGTAAGACGAAAGAAAAAGAGCCCATCATGAATATTATCGCCTTGCATGAAATCATGGCTGGGGAAGAGGTGCGTTTACCCCACGTCAACACTGGAAGAGGTGCTCAGCTCTTCTCCTGCGCCAGGTACTAATGGCGTACCTCGACACGACCCTTCCAAAGGCGCAAAGGCGAAAAGTACTCACCGAGACCTACAACTTTACCTGCCAGTGCCCGCTATGCAGTCAACCTGCCACCGTCACCGACCCACGAGAAAGCGTTTTGTGTCCCAAGTCATGTGGTGGCACCTGTCCTCTTCCGAATGAGGGTATGTAATCTACATTAATGAATCATCAAGGACATCTTCCCACTCATATGGATAGATAACCCAACTTCCCAATGTTCCATATGTAGTGCTGCAATCCCCGATCCTCACGCTGTCATTGATGCCGTCCGCATCGGACAAGAAGCTCTAGATAAAGCGACGCGTCTCCAGACGAGCGGTAGGTACTCTACTCCACCCGGATCTACTTCCTGCCACCCGCCATCTGATTTACAAATGTGTCTTCCTTTCTTTCGAAATCATGCACAGATGCGGACAAGGCGACCCAATTAGCCACACGTGTGATCCCTATTCTCGTCTCAGCGGGCCTGCCACCCTCGTCCTATCCCCTCCTCGCGCTATCCAAGCTCCACCAGTCACTGGCCGTCACCGCATTGGCCGAGGGGATATCCCAGGCGCGCTTGGACGAGTGTGTGCGTATCGCTGCGCGGCACGTTGCGGGCGTCTGTGCCGTGCTCGAAGAGGGACATCCGGTGCGGGCCGTCGCGCTCGCTGAGCTGGGCAAGCTTCTTGCCGTGGACGAGCCGGTGCCTGCGCTGCCCCCGACACCAGGTCAGACGGCGTCCTTCCCACCGAGCGGTCCGGCGAGGCTCAAGATGGCGTGCGAGACACTGGTGAAGGCGCGGAGCGAGTTGTTGATCGGGTTTGGGAGGGAGAACGAGGGAGGGGAGGTGGGGAGGGACGTGCGGGAGAGTATCGTGGCGTTGGAAAAGGAACTGGGGGTGTGGACGAGCGGGATTCGGAATGTGTTGGAGGATATGCCAATGAGGGTGAGCGGAAAGCCCTGAAATTTTTTTTTTTTCGTCCTTTAGTCACTCGGAGAATACCTCCTAGTCAAACTTTGCAGGGCTCTTTCTTTGGTGTTACAAGTACAAGTGAAATGGACAAAAAATGTCTCTCTGGCGGGGAGTCGAACCCCGCTCTCCCGCGATCAGAGGAGTTGAAACCAATGACAGGCGGGTGTACTATCCGATATACTACCAGAGACATGGTTATGACGAGGTGGGATTTGAATTTCATATGAGATAGAGCCCAGAACTTCGAGAGCCGCTTAAGCTGCTCGTTGCGTCCTGAAGACACGATAACGGCCCTAGGTAGTCTAGTACATATACTACTCCAACTTCTCTCATCCCAACGATGATGTTGTTTTCCTACTTGGCACACAGGCGAGCTTGGTAAGGAAAGACTCACCTGCCTGTACACTAGTCCTTATCTTGGACACCAGCAATGACAAGCAACGAGAGCGTGCATCCAGAATCGCCTCCCTCCCACCTGTGTACCACGAACCACTGACGTCCCACGACAAAGACATCCTCGCCCTCCCCATCTCTGCCATCGTATCCAACGTCCAATCCGCCTCGCTCGACCCCTCCAATGTCCTCATTGCATACGCCAAACGCGCCCTGCAAGCCCACGCCCAGACCAACTGTCTCACCGAGGTCATGATCGAGTCTGCCGAACAGTGGGCGCGTACTGGGAACACCGCCCGCACCGGCCCGCTTGCCGGCGTACCCGTCTCCCTCAAGGACATGCTCGCCGTCAAGGGCTATGACGCGTGCATCGGGTACTCTGCGAGGGTGGGCAAGCCTATGACGCATGACGGCCCGCTTGTGAAGCTCCTGAAAGACGCGGGTGCGATCCCGTTCGTCAAGACGAATGTCCCAACGACGATGCTGTCGTTCGAGGCCACGAATGATGTGTTTGGGGTGACGGAGAACCCACATAAAAAGGGGTACAGCCCTGGTGGGTCCTCTGGTGGCGAAAGCGCACTTCTCGCGCTGGGCGGCTCCAGGATCGGTGTGGGCACCGACGTCGCGGGCAGCGTTCGGGCACCATCGCATTATTCGGGGACGTATGCGATCAAGTCGAGCATGTATAGGTTTATAAAAACAGGAAGTGCCACGAGTACGCTTGGACAAGAAGGCGTCCCTTCTACGCACAGTCCCATGGCGAAAACGCTGGAAGATCTTGAGACGTTTTGGCGTGCCGTGTTCCAGATGAGGCCATGGGAATATGATTATCTCGTGAGTCCCTACTGCTCGCCTGCATCACTTACACATCATTTTGCCAGGTTCTCAATCTTCCATGGAGGGAGGTGAAACTTCCCATAGACAGACCACTCAGGTGGGGTGTTTTATGGGACGATGGTACACGTTTGTTCGAATCTTGGAGTCGGGAACTGAATCGGCTCTAGGTGTCGTCGCACCCTCACCTGCATGTCTAAGAGCACTCAAAACAGTGACCGAAGTCCTTCAAGAGAATGGTCACGAAATAGTTACCCTGTGAGAGCGATTTTTCTCTGGATACCGCTCTCACAGTCTAATATCGTGTGAGAAACCCACCTAGCCCGTATGAAGGACTTCAGATCGCCTCTCAGCTTCTACTAGCCGATGGTGGCAAAACCCCTGCGAAACCGTTGCGAGCATTCGAGACAAATGACGCAGGAATGATTCCGGCGTTTCGCGCACTGCGGTTACCACGTTTCGTCATGAAAATCTACGCTTGGTACCTCCGATACATTCGCTGCGATCCCATCTACGCCGGTCTGGTAGACAACTTTTACGAGAAGAGTGTTTCAGAGTACTTTGCGCTCATCGCGAAACGGGAGGACTATCGTGCGCGGTGGTTCAGGGTGTGGCGTGGCACCCAAACGGAGGGCTCACCGGGAGATCAAGGTGTCGATTTCATCCTCACGGTTCCGAATGCATTGCCGGCTGTGCCGCACCGGGGTATGCGGCACGGGTGGAAAGCATGTGGCTATACTTTTTTGTTCAACTTGGTGAGTGACCGGTCTGACCGACGACGTCGGATGGCACTTTTTTTTTTTGATGAGTTGCTACGCCACAGCTCGACTACAGTGCAGGGGTGATGCCAATCACCCATGTCAAGAGTGCTGACGTTGTTCCGCGTACTTTCCGGGCCCGTAATGCGATCGAAAGAGAGAACTACAGGATGTACGATCCAAGTGCGATGGAGGGTCTCCCCGTGGGCGTCCAGGTTGTCGGGAAACGTCTCGAGGAGGAACGCGTGTTGGAGGGCATGAAGCTGATTGAACGCTTGGTGAACGATGCTGGATTGGGATATACCGGAATCCCACTGTGACGTGTCGGCTGCGTCACGATCTTTTCAGACATTGTTGGCACAATCCACACCCATCTGACTTGACGATCAAACATGCGCACAACGATAAGGATTGTATCCAACCGACAATGCACGGAAGTAATGCCTACGCGATGTCAAACAGACTTTTGGGGCCCACAACCGCTAGCGATCATATCGATCGTCCAACATCCCAGGCTTATCGGCCACATGTCATTGACGATCAGGTCCAACGCACCCCCTCGCGGCATCGTGTCGAAAAACGTGTCTGATCCCAGTCTAAGACAAGACAATGCAGAGAAATCTTGGTTTGATAACGATAACGATGACATGATTTATTCCCGCGTATCATGACGCCACCAGTCCACGAATGAGGGGTACCTGCCAGTGGCATTGACATTGACACTGACAACTGCCAACGTCTGGGCTCAATGTAGACCTCAATGATATCGACATTCGATGGCAAGTGCCGGGTACGGGATACCTCTAGGCAGGGCTGGATGACAGGTCATCATTGTCTCCGTTCGGATTGAACGTGTTAGTGCGCAAACGGACCGCGACGGCATCCGGCCCGGGGTACGGTGGACCCAGCGCATAAATACCACCGCCGCCCATTGACAAGAAACGCGCGACCCTACTTATTATCGCGGATCACGAATGCCAAGGCGGCGATAGATCGATAACGCTGCGGGACGGGGCGGGGTACGCCAGAGGAGTCCCGGCGGTGTGTCCGACGGATTCAGACCGTGCCTGCATGTAACGCACGGGGACCGGGTACGCCACACCCCGCAGGGTGTACAAATGTCAAGACGTTTGCAAAGTTACACTGGCATAGGACGCCGTGCGTGCCACTAGTACGATGGCGACAGTGGCGTCGCATTGCGCCTCATAGCCAGGAATCCATTTCGCTTCCCTTTTATGGATATAATCAAGATCAGAGAGGATTGGCTGCGACACGTTTGCGGGGTAGAGGGGCAAGCATTCATATGCAATGTGCGTCACGCATATCAACTAAAACATGAAATCGTGGTGGCATCGAGAAAGAAAGAAACCAGAAAACACGGTTCCCAGCACCAAGATCCTAAAAACCAAAGTCCGTCGTGTCCAGGGTCGCATATTGCATGAAAGAAAGGGACAGGGGGAGAAAATGCGGAGCAGGAAGCTCACGCTATAAGGTAGCCAATATCACTGTCGTCAAGCAGCCCATCAGAGGTATGTGAACTGCTGCGTGCAATTGCTAGATCGCGATGCAACGGTACCGTCATCCCCAACATCTCATTCACCAACGACAGCTTCTTCTTCCCCACTCTCCGTAATCTGATCACCGTCATGGCCGCCAACCTCGTCGGTGATATCGCCCTCACTCTCCGGGGGGATGGGTTCTGATGGCGGTGGCTCATTTAATTCGAGCGACTGCAAAGGCGGGGGTGGCAGGTCGGATTCTGCACGTGGTTCTGCGCCGTTCGGCTCTTCGCTAGACAACAAAGGGGCATCGTCATTCTCGGTGGCAGATTCTACCACACTCTCCTCTGGTTCAGGAAGGGCTGGTGCCTCTGTCGATACTTCAGAGGGGGTGGCGTCTACTTCTTCCGGGGCGGATTCTACGACCTCGGTGGCGGTTACGCTTGCTTCGGTTACATCTGCTACTTGAACGTGTTCGCTTGTTACAGGTTCAGCTGTTTCAACCACTGGCGTGTCCAAAGGTGGTTGCGATGGCTCTGATGGAGTATCAGTGGCTACACCACCAGTGTCCTCAAGCGAAATGAGGGAAAGCGCCTCCACTGGTGGAGATAGTGCCCCCGTCAGAGTCATTTCAGAGCGAGCATCGTCGATATCTTCATCGTCCAGATTCTCTGTTCTTGCCTGAAGGTCGGACCAAGACTGACTCGACACCAACGATTCGACTTCCACCACAGGTGACGTGTCGAGCAAGCTGTCGCTGTCCCCAGATCGGGACAGCTCCTCTGCCATGTTAAAGGCATCGCTAAACACCATCGTATCGGTTCGGCTACGTCCGAGTCTTCGTGGGCTGTCTGTTCCAACATGACTGGGAGGGTCCATAGCCCGCGATCGATTGTTCGGAACCTGATCAACATCGGGGATATCAGATGCCGTAAGTGTGTCATTGTGAAGGTTTGGTGTCGGATGAACTGCGGCGGAAAACAAGCGAGGAGGTTCCACCTGTTCGGTTTGAATTTTGTCATGGTGAATGGCGCTTTCGGGAATCACGAGAAATTCTGTAGGAACGAGATCAAAATGATTAGTGAGTTTGAGGAAGCGGGCATAAAGCGATGATTCCGCTTCTGCTTGCTCGAAAGCTTCGCGATGGTGAAAATACGCGTGTGCAAAGATTCTGCCGAGACGACGGGCGAGAGAAGAAAAGTGCCTGTGGGATGTCTGTGGGATTGAGAGCCTAAAGAGAACAAGGGCGAGATCGAGATCAGTGGGTACGGTGAAAAGGTGGAGGAGAAGTTGGCTAAAGATGTATGTACCTGGAAGGGAACGCTCTGGGAGAGTTCAAGAGAGCCGTCGCGCTATCGACTGTATGAAGGATGTAATCTATCGCACAGCATTGCTGTATTACGCGTATCAGAATAAAAGGAGAATGCTGAAATGGCAGAGTGCAGACCTCCATAGCGCCGTCATTACCGTGCGCAACGCAGAGATAGAGCCACTCTCCCGCCTTCATTTGAGGACACGAACTCCTTGTGCATTCTTGTTGGAGCATAGTAATCAAAGGGTGCGAAAGATCCTGAGCGAGACGCCTACGGGAAAAGGCTAAACGACACGTCACGCGTCGGATCTGCTCGAATGGACGGACCGCAGTTGTTCATATATCCAACAGGCCCGGTCGACGGAAATGTCGCTCTTGCGGTCGCCGTCCTCGGACTTTTTCGTGTCATTTTCTGAAGTGTCTGTGGACTCGTCCATGTCCTTTTGGACCTTGCCGGGCAGAGCAACGATGGCATCCACATCGTGCACGTCGAGACGGGTGAG
This sequence comes from Pulveroboletus aff. annulatus, assembly GCA_038094595.1. Classification (NCBI taxonomy): domain Eukaryota; kingdom Fungi; phylum Basidiomycota; class Agaricomycetes; order Boletales; family Boletaceae; genus Pulveroboletus; species Pulveroboletus aff. annulatus. Next base: position 23,804 of record JBBPTX010000241.1, read on the forward strand.
CAGCGAAATGTATTCTTGCAGCTGGAATGCGCTATCGAGCGACGAGAGCGGTGGAAGGGATTTGATGGGGTAGAAGGAGGAGACGCGCGCACCACGAAAGGGACGTTGCACGGTCATCGTCGTCGTCGTCGTCGATGGCAGAGAAGGGGAAAATAAACATCACGTGGACACACTTCCCGAAAAGGGAAAGTTGTGTGAAACGACATGTCAACGCCAACGTCATTCAGGTCCGATGGGAGATCTGTATTTTGGGTATTTTTTTTTAATTTTAATTTTTTTTTATGTGATCGTTATCTCCAATGTCTCCCTGTGACCCCATCTAGTATATTAGACTCGCGTTTCCTCCGACCCTTTGTCGCTCATTTCTGCGCCATGTCCGACCCATCCAGGATCGACTCCGATGTCGAAAAGGACTATGCGTCTCACACCGACTCGCGCGCCAGCAACTTCCCCACCCTCCCAAGGGGCTTCCGCTGGGGCGTCGAGGCCCGCGGTGCGTCACATCCACCCGCTCTTTCTCCTCCTCACACCCCGCAGGAACCGTCCCCGTGCCATACGAGGACCGCACGGACACCCAGTTCTACAAGATATTCTTCGTCTGGTTCTCCGTCAACTTCAACATCCTCTCGTGCGTGCCAGTGACGCCTATCCGTCGGCACGTCTGACTTCTCTGCAGTTTCTCGGCCGGAACTCTTGGCCCGGTCGTCTTTGGCCTCGGCCTTCGCGATTCCTGTCTTGTAATCTTATTCTTTAATCTCATTGCCAACCTCCTTCCGGCATACCTGTGAGTCTCTTTCTTTCTCGCCCATGCACCTACCCATTCTTGCAGAAATACATGGGGCCCAAAGACCGGTATGAGGCAGATGATTGCATCTCGCTACAGCTTTGGGTATGTCCTCTCTATCCCTTTCCCCTTGAGTTCTTCGATCAGGATTCCCAGGTACTATGGTGTAATTGTTCCCACTATCCTTAACCTCATCGGTCTGTGTGGTTTCAATATTCTCAACTGTATTCTTGGTGGCCAAGCGCTCTCCAGCGTTACCAATAACCACATGTCGTGGACGTAAGTTGGTTGTTTTCATTTCGTTTCAATCATGCTAACTGGGCTGTTCCCGTTGCCAGGGTTGGAATCGTCCTTATTGCAGTGGTTTCGATGATTGTATGTTGTGCCTCGTCGCCTCTCTCGCTTGCATGCTAAACCACGTCCCTAGATTTCATTCATGGGCTACAGAGTCCTCAACTGGTACGAACGTCTGGCTTGGCCCCCAGTCCTGCTTGCTTTCCTTGTTGCTCTCGGGGTCGGTGGAAAGAACCTCTACAATGTTCAACCAGCTGCTCCTGCAACTGCTCCTGCAGTTCTTTCCTTTGCAGCCACTCTTGCAGGCTTCGTCATCACCTACTCTGCCATGGCGTCCGATTTTACAATGTATTACGACCCAAATGTATCAAGGCAAGTCTTCTTGGCTCGTTTCCTTGCCCTTGCCCTGACGGCACAATATACAGTCGTCGAATTTTTTGGTATTCTTATTTGGGATATGTTGTACCTGTTGTACGTCTTCGATCACAGCATCCATCATCATACCTAATTTGTAATTTTTAGGTTTTACTCGAGTGCCTTGGCGCTGCGGCCGTTTTGGCCGCACCCAACGTCGACAGCTGGAATGCAGGCTACGGCACTGACGGAAATGTCGGTGGCCTGCTCGAGGCGATGCTGAGTCCCGTCGGCAACTTTGGAAAATTTTTGACCGTAATGCTCAGTCTGAGCGTGACGGCCAACATTGCCTGCACTCTTTATTCCATGTGCTTCAACTTCCAGGTCCTCGTTCCAAGGCTTGCCGTTGTTCCAAGATATGTATTCTCAATCGTGGGCACGGCAATGTACGTCCCTCCTCCGTTCTCCGCGACCTTCTATTAATTTCTTCTCCAAAGTGCATTACCACTGTCAATCGTCGGCGCACACAGGTTCTATACTACGCTCACAGATTTCTTGAGCATGATCGGCTACTGGGCAAGCGCGTATGGCGCCATCATCCTCGTGGAACACTTCTACTTCCGGAAAAATGACTTTGATAGCTACGATCATGCAGACTGGAACATTTCCAAGCGTCTACCCTGGGGGGCGGCTGCCGTGGCCGCAGGCCTTCTTTCGTTTGCCCTAGTCATTCCGTGCATGAACCAAGTATGGTTCGTGGGTCCGATCGGTTCGAAAACAGGAGATATTGGCTTCGAAGTTGCGTTTCCCCTCGCCGGCCTATTCTACGTGCCTCTTCGCACATTGGAGCTCCGGTATCAGAAAATCGGTTAAACCCTCATGAGATGAAAATATATGGTGTAGACATTGCCTCGTTTATCCCCAACTTTTCAATTATCCTATTCCGCTCGCACACACCAGAGTCGACTTCTTCTCTCGAAGTTTCGATGGTCTCCAGGAACGAGACATCAAGGAAGCAAAATAGTCGTATGTGCGCCCACGTTTATATTTTGACCCACCATTTGGCGGGGTTTCGATCAATACCACATGATCGCATGTACGCGGGGGTTTTTTTATTTATTTTGGTTATATACCTTTGGACGTCGTCCACATGTTACATCTTTCTTTGTGGGACTCGTTTAGATTACTGTTGTCGAGACTAGTTTCACGCGTATGATAGTACATAGTAACCCTGGAATCACACTGTAACGAACACTCGTCTGAAGCGTGAGGTGCGATGCGACCGAATTCCGACCATGGCAACATGCAAGCGACCAAGATACGGATACGAAAGTGGATACGGGGATGATCGATGAACCGAGTCGTGTCGTTCGGAACCTATCTGTCCAGCCGGGATGTATCCGGGCCGGAATAGTCTTCTTGCGCCTGTCATATCAATATGTGCGCTTGCGAGTACATGTCCTGGCACTGTCCACCGTGTTTCGTTCTCCTTTCCCCTCGGGACCCCCTCGGTTAACAGTGGTCTCGCGTGTGCATGTATCGATCCGTAGTCACCGGTTTTGATCGGCGTTCGCAAGGTCCTGGGTACGTATGTACAATTTTCCCTCCCCTTTCCATCTTGCGTTTCCCAGTACCCATTGCCCAGTGTCTGGACGTCCATTACCCGGGCAATCCCCGCGGTCGCGCGACTCGGACTCGCGTATGAATGACCGCCGGAGACGTAGGGGGATGTGGGTGCAAGTCCGTGTCCAAGTGATCCATCATATGATTCCTCCCATCCGTTTCCATTTCCCCTCGAGTTCCTGAATGGATGTGAATTATCGTAAGCTCTAGGCCTACATACTACTACATATCTCTTGGCAGCCCCAGGCCTATCAAAGGGCACTAGGCACAATACAAACCCACTAACTTGAAGTAGGTACAAATTCTCGGGTGTATTTGGCAACCATCCGGATGACTAATGAATCCGATGGACGCACGATCTAGACTCTGATTTTGAATCCAAATCTATGTATATCCAAAGGATCGAGTCCCTCATGGTGTGGCGTCCCGTTTCAAGGCAAACCGCAAATGACCGGGCGTCACTTCAAGAATAGTATCCATCGACACTAACCTAGTCTAGTCGGCCGCCGAGCACGAGATCAATAAATACCTGAAACATTGGACACTGGTTGTCGGATGGGCGATACACGCGGTATGTGCTATGCATCGTATGCTCGAGATGAGTCATTGATCAGCGCTGGCCGCAGTATGTATTATTATCCGCAGCGTGTACTTGACGGGGCCAAACGCCGTGCAAGCCTCTATGGGCGCGCCAGGATCACGGAATGGGAGAGCTTGTGACCGTGAATTGATTGGGCCGACTTCAGTCCGAGAGTCAAGTTTGGTCTCACAAGTGCTCTCGCTTCTGGTGGGGCTGCTTGGAGGAATTCGAGCTCAATTTGGAGTTATCGGCGGATACGTGGGGGGCTTGAATACCTCCGAGGATATGGTGTACATCAAGATAATGCACATCGATAAGTACTGTACCTTGGCACGAGCCATTCCTACGTCCGGGTTCTATTGTCGACTTGCAGTATCAGCAATAGAATTGATCGTACCGTGAACGAGGTCAGGCAACCACGTTATCAAGGATATGCATAGATAACATCAAGGGCGAGGATATGATTGGGAGAGCTCGAGGATCGGCAGACGCATAGTAGGTGCCCGGATATGTTGCGAGTCTCAGACTAGGGTAAGGGCATGGTACTTAGATCGAGATCATGTCGCACCGTGCCTTGGACTGAGCAGGTGCATACAATCCATTCCTGTTGTGTTTGGAACTCGGAGATGACAATATCGATTGTGCCTTGGACGGAGACCGGGGATGGGTGTATCTTTGGAAGATAAAGATGACTTGAACAAAGATAAGATAAGCGCTGTCATGGGACATGAGCATCTGTCGATATTTCAATGAGCACGTTGCCCCAAGTACCCTCGATATCCATCTGGCGCAGAAAACACACCCCGGAGCCTGCAGTCTGAGGCCGGGTAACCGGACCGGACCGAGCGCAAAGTGCAGAGCGCTTCTGATGCGTCAGAAATGTTCAATCAGAGTTGTGTATGAGCGATATTATTCAGGTACCCTGTTCTCGAGTGCCTTGGAGACGACGATAAGATGCGGGGAGCCTGGGAGATCCACCTCCCACAACTTGTCGATAGATCCGGAGGAGCCACATCGGGTGAAAGAAGGCAGGGGTTATATCGCAGACAAGTGTGAGGTCAGGCACATACATCTTTGGACAAACATTAATGCCAGTGGTATCGCATCATTGACAAGCTGATGCTGTCAGCGGAAGGTGGCTCGTACGACAGGGAGGCCCCACACGCGCGGATCTGTCCCTTACCTCGACCATGATAAGTCAGTGTATTTGGGGTGCACAATTTCTCAAACTAAGTCATTGTCTAAAACGCGTCGTGTCAGTAAAAGTGGTCCAAAACTGAGACGCGTCGTCTTTGTTGACGATGGTTGTCGACCAGATAGTCACAATATGTTGACGTGAGGTGGCCATTTCTAGAGAATGGGCGGTAAGACAATAAGCGTGGAGAAAAGGGTGCAGAAAGGCGAGCAGCTTTTGAATCGTTAATACCGGGAAGACATAGTTTGCAACTTACACTTGTTCAGTGAAACCTTCAGCGCCGGTGCAGTAAGGGTGGGAGTTGAGGGTGATTCATCATGGACAACGTCGGTTTCTTTGTGCTAGAATGTGTTATTGTACATGTGTCAGGACAGATGCTCGAACTCTAAACAGAGATGAACGATCATAGAAAAAACTTCAAAAAATAGTGCCTAGTACAGACGGTTGTCAGCCAGAGAGAGCAAATCGTTGCAATTATGGAAATACCTGCAAAAGGTGACCATGTCCAGGCGATAGGCCACCGAAGAACTTATTTGTATACTTCTGGAGCTATCCTGAGCGGCCTTGCCAGCTGGCAGGGCAGGTCAGGAGAGATCATGCTGGGGGATTGTTGTGTGGTCGACAGGAGTGTTGAAATTGTCCGTGGCGTGACTCGGAATACAGTATTCAACGTGGGGTATGCTTGAACATCGCTAGCATCGATTCTGAATGGTAGTCTGGTGACCTATCTGAATGGGTGCAGAGAAAGGTGGATGTGTGAGTCAGTGTCATTCCTTTAGGCTCAGGCTGACGCCACTGATGAGTTCAAACACAACATTTTTGCAAGCTTTACGATTACCACCAGATCTCACGGACAAGGCAAGTTACCACGCCGTTATAACCATTTTCCGCCTGACCATGACATTGTAGGCGTGTCCGCATTCGATTTTCGAACTCATCTCGCGTGCTACGAGAGAGGAATCGCCAACACTGTCCCTCAAGGAGATCCACGAAGCTGTCTCTCGATACGATTGTGCAGCTTATCTTGTAATTCTGTGTCTCTTCTTTAACCCGCCTGTGGATTAGACGTTTTGTCTTCCAGGAACCGCTCGACGTGCTCCCACTGTTGCTCCCTTGCCGCCAAGAGGGTGCCACGAACTTGATCCTCCTCTGCGCACTCCATAATAGCCCGAAAGAAGTTTTGATCGTCATCCAGGAGGAAATCGAGTACGTGAGATCGCGTTTCAACGAAGAGCAAGAAGAACAAGAAAACGGATCTGATCTCGTGCAGAGAACTATTGGCGTCGTCTCGCTCTGCGCACCAGGTTCGTTTTCCTTGTCTACCGCCAAAGGTTTACCGACACCTGACACGAATAGCCATCTCCCGCTTGAAGGTCGGAAAGCGATCTGAACTTGAAATATGTTATTCTGTCTTGGATAATGTTGCCTCGTTGATGTCTTCCGTCTCGCCGCTTGCCACCAAGGAAGAGGGCCGCACACTCATCACCGAAGTAGCACGCCTAGTCCAGTCCTCGGCTGTTTGGGTATCCGCAGTCCCCGATGTCAACGAGCTTCAAAAAATCAAGGTTATTTCAACTTTCATTGCTGGTTGGATGTTAGCTTATGTTTTTCAGAACAATCTTCGCGAGCTACTTGACATGACAGTCGCAAGTTGTGCGTCATCGATCCAGGTGTCGTTAGCTGTTAGAGCTGCCGAGAGTTACTTTCCCCGGTTTTTCGTCAAGTCTACCGAAAAGGAATGGTGGAAAGACGGAGAAGGTGCGATGCGTCAAGTCCAGGTACGTTTAGACGAGTCGAGGTGGCAAAGCGCATCACATTCTGCATGCAGCTCGCGCTTGAACATCTTGGAGACTATTCACAGACGGCATACCGGCCCACCTCGTTCGGTGATTTAGTGTACATGGCTCACTCGACACCCCCAATAGCCTTGATCCCCTCTGCACTGACAGATCTTTACCCTCTACTCATCAACGCCCTACAGATGAACATGGCCGTCGACGAGTCACTCTTTCTACTCATTAGAATACTCATGTCTAAGAACATGGGCATATCACCGGACGTCGCGACGTCGATGTGTACGGTGTTTACGGCGTTGGCGAGCACGCATCTGGATTCGAGAATCAGGCAGTTGAATCTTCGACTATTGTCCTTGACGTTGACCAAGCTTCCGCCGGGTCCAAGGCTCGCCATGCTATTCAAGCTCACGACAGATGAAGACTTTCCACAAATCCGAGGACCAGCGGTGGGACTACTCAAAGAGGCTGTTATAGAAGCGTTAGAACTCCCACAGGATCACGAATCTCGAGACGTGTTCGCATCCCCTGACATACTGCACATGTTCGCCAGCGTGTTGTTCCGGCCAAATCCTCCAGACTTTTTTAGCCAACGAAAAACAAAGGAGGAACTCGCGCAGTCGTTGGAACTGTTGCGCATCGCAGACTGTCTTTCGTTTTACTATGTCCTCTTGCTGCGCGATCGTGAAAACAAGGTGTGTCTTCTGGCATGACGCGATTGGTTTTGGCCTCTGATGTCACCCCACGCGCAAAGACTGGGGTCAGGTCCAAAGGGAACGTGATGGGCGTACAAGGTTCGATACTTGAACCATTACGCCAGTTCTTGGACGAACATGTGGACGAAAACGGTGTGCCGCATCCGGATACATCGATGGTGGATCGACGACTCATGTTAAGTTTGTGCCCACGCAGAACAACCGTCAATGGCAATGACATCGCTTCGAGTGGGGTTGCACCGCATAGATGGCGCGTTGCAAGCACTCGATTTAGAGACGGAGACGGACAGTACCGCCTACTAGGGTGTTGTGTGTCCAGCCCCAGCTTGTATTGTGAGTGAGGTGGTTGTTGAATAAAGATGTGGTTTTGTAAGTCGTGCCAAATCAGTGATTCTCTCATGTCCTTTTCCTCTTTGAAAAACCATGTCGGTGGTGGTCAATACTCAAGATAGAATGGGTGGTGAATAGTCATTGGTATGTATGTCTGTTGTCGTGTTCGGGTAACACCGGGGAACCAATCTGTCAGGTTCCTGACCTGATCATTGTTGTTTTCCCGTGTCAAGTCCCCACTTTGAGGCAGCTGGCTGTTATTAGGTCATATTTGAAGTGGGCAGGAATTTCGACAGGATCTGTGGTCAACTGTATGCACCGTGTAATGGCAGCTCTACTTGCCCAGCATGATGCTTTCATCAAAATTCCCACTGCCCACTCAGCCGATATGCAGAAAGCATGACAGTTTGCAGAGCTGTGCTCTTGCCGTGGTTGGAGAAATGGAGTATTTGCTGCAGATGGATCAGCAATCAAATTATACACAAAACCTACCCTATTCGGAGACACGTTCTGCAACTGTAAGGGAAACTTCTCAATGAACTGTCAGGTATGTGATCAGTGTCAGTATTTCATCAAGTCGAACTACTTACCATGTATGACACAGTTGGTGATCATGCCACACAATCTACTCATTGTGGACCATGCACTAGGCCAACCGGGGAGTGTCCATGATGCATATGTGTTCCAGGGAACACAGGTAGCACAGAATCCAGCCCTGATACCACCATGTCATTGGATCTGGGCAGACACAGCTTACCCATCTGAAGAATGGTGTGTAGTACCATTCAAAAATCCACGAGGAGGACAGTTGTCACGCAAGCAAAACACATACAACCGCTATGTTTCGAAGGTCTTTCTTGGACATCTACAGTTGTTGTGTTTGTTTATTCATTAGCAGATTTGTGTGCAGGTGGAACATACATTTGCTGCACTAAAGGGCCATTTTCAGTCACTTCGTGAGCTTTGGCTGAATTTACAGACAGATAAAGACTTACAGGTTGCTGTGTATTGGATCATGTGCTGTCTTATCTTGCACAACATGATCGTTGTTACGATTCGCTCGCAAGACGAACACTTTTACCTTTCTTTTCCTTTCGAACTATAATTTCTATTTCACATGCTTAACCTCATTCGTTCCATGTTGTTCTATGACATTCTATACATCTCGTAAGCATGTTTATCCCTCACCGTGCAGGTACTCTTTTCTATTCAGCTCTTCTCACGCCATATGCGCCAGCCCTTAACGTTTCTCTCTCATGCGTAGTTTTGCCATTGGTTTCTTGATTCTAATGCCGTTTCCTATGCTGGCCCTTAACTATTGTGACACGTAACTGTCACACTTGTACTTCACTATATAAACCCTTCAACAGGGCCTCTTCACGTTCTTCTCAGCTTAGTTCTACCTACAGTATACTGCCTAGTTAGCACAAGCAATCTACCGCTTTTACTCCTTGCGTCTTTGTTCTACCATTAAGAGAACGCTTCACACTATGGCTTACTCGCCTTCGTGTGTCTCTACCTTGAAACTCAGACCCGCTAGTCAAGCTAGACAGCAGTTATCCCTCTGACCTGTCAACCCCCTTGACAGTACCCTTGACCCAGCATCCCCATGGCTGGTCCTACGTCGTCGTCGACACGAACGACAGAACCTTCGACCCTACTAGGTGTTAGTAGGTCTGCGCGCGACCATACCCACGGCCATGCGTAACAAAAGAACTAAGCTACCTCCTCGTTTGGGTACTATCACGTACACCACCCACCATAGCTTCCCACTGAAACACCCAAACCACCAATCCCCGCTGGAATCCTCGAGAACCATGACACATCTTGCACTCTGACTCCTCTGACACCCCTGACGATCCCAATCAAGCATATTGGGACGAAGACCTCGATGAACCCTTGCTAGATTTGGAAGAAGAACGTACCACCTGTGACCTCTCTCACAGCTTTTCTGCCTCAGTACAAATACCCCGACCACAAACCCCTCCATCTCCAACACCCAGACACCAAACCGGCCATATCTTCCCTCCAATCCCTTGTCCCCTGTCACCCACTATGACCACCAAACCCCTCGAACTTTGTATCGGCACCCCAGACAAATATGGTGGCGACTATAGAACAGCCAAACAATGGTTTGACTCCGTCGCCTTTTACCTCAATGTTAATGCTGAGGTATACACCACCGACCCTAAATGTATCGCCTTCGCACTTTCCTATATGACACGCGGCCCTGCACTCACATGGGCCAACACCTTCCAATCTTCCAAGATCGCTGCTGATGGCACTATCTCAATGGGTTCCTGGTCCGACTTCCGTGACGCCTTTATCTTGGCATTCAAACACTACGACACCACTGGCAATGCGATTGCCTGGCTTACTACCACCCGCATGACCGCCACAAAGAACGGCGAATACTCCCCTTTGCTCACCGAATACAATGCTCAATTCCAAAATCATTGTGCCATAGCCGGCATCACTGATAACAATGTCCTCATCGGTTACTACTCTGCCGCCATCCCAGACGCCCTCATGCACCATATCCTAGCTATGGAAATGGTCCCCACCACTATAGATGCCTGGCTGAAAAAGGCCATCACATTCCAAACCCATATGGAGCGCACCCGAGAAATTGCTGCTCGCCACAAAACCCCTACTCGCCACATGTATCACCAATACACCGCTCCCCCTCCCACTAAGGACCCAAATGCTATGGACGTAGACGCCGTCCGACTCCAAAGACTCACCCCCACTGAATGAGAACTATGTCGCAAAGAAGGCAGATGTTTCTGTTGCCGACAGAAAGGACATCGGGCTACCGCCTGCCCCACTTTTACCTCAAATACCCCGAGGCCGAGGAAGGTCGTCAGGAGGGTTGCAGAAGTAGAAGCTGAAGATGAAGAAGAAATCCCTCAGCTACGAGAGATTGACGATGAAGACGACGATGAAGAACCAAAGGTGTCTTACATCACCCTTGCCTCCTCGGATTTTTAAAACGGGACACTGCCTCGACGTTGGTAGTCCCTTCCCCTACCATATGTGCACCTGTACTTGTATCCTTGTCAAAAAAATCAATGTGTATCCCTCTCCAACTCATTGATCCTTCGCACACTATGAAAACCGTCGACACCCGTGCACTTATCGACAGTGGTGCAGACATCAACTGTCTAGACTGGGATTTCGCCCGAAAACACCGACTCTCCCTTGATAAACTCCCAACACCCATCCCAGTAAACAATGTTGATCAATTCCCTAACGCCAAAGGGGCCATCCGTTATACCGCCTCCCTCTTCACTAATATCAGTGGGATTGCCCAACACATACGTTTCCACGTCATGCACTGCGGATCTGAGAACGTGATTCTCAGAATACCCTGGTTACGACTTACGAACCCCTCTATCAATTGGTTAATGCAAACAATCAATATCCCAGAGACGGTAGACGAGTCCTCCTTTCTTTACCACATCCATGTGGCTGATTTAAAACGGCACGATGAAGCTCAACCTTGGAAAACCCCCTCGAAACCACCTCGACACGTGATGGTCGAAACCATTCCTGACCACACTCTCTCCATGTTCCTGGATATGCCGGATGGAAACCTCTACGTCCACCAAGCGCTCCATGCCAATTCGTGTCAACGAATCCTCAAGTCGGGATCTCGATACCATCAAACGCACTCAAAGCTTGTCGCCAAACTCACCACCGCCACAGAACTTGCAGCCGCCGCCGAAAAGACCAAGCCAAAAGTCACACTCCCCGACGCCTATAAAGACTTCACCCCAGTCTTCGCCAAGGAAACTGCCGACTCCCTTCCCCCCTCTAGGCCTTATGACCATGAAATTAATGTCAAAGATTCGTTCACCCCGAAAATTGGCAAGCTTTACCCGCTCACCCCCGATGAAAAGAAAGCTACTGAAGATTTCCTTGACGAAAACCTTGCCACTGGAAAGATTCGTCCTTCGACTTCTCCCCAAGCATCACCATTCTTCTTCGTCAAGAAAAAGGATGGCAAACTCCGCCCCTGTCAAGACTATCGATACCTTAATGAACATACCATCCGCGACGCCTATCCGCTACCCCTGATATCTGACCTTCTCGACAAACTTAAAGGTGCCAGAGTCTTCACCAAGTTTGACGTACGATAGGGGTATAATAACGTACGTATAAAGGACGGGCACCAATGGAAGGGTGCCTTCCTTACTCACAAAGGTCTCTTTGAACCTATGGTGATGTTTTTTGGCATGACTAACTCATCCGCAACGTTTCAACGGTTCATGAATGACTCCTTCCGCGATATGATTGCCGAGGGATGGTTAGTTATCTATATGGACGATCTCCTTATCTTCTCTCCAGATGACGTCACTCACACTGAACGCATCCGTCGTGTCCTTCAACGGATGACAGAACTTGACCTCCACCTCAAATTGGAGAAATGTCAATTCACTGTCCCCGAAGTTGAATACCTCGGAATGATTGTCAAGGAAGGACAACTCGCTATGGATCCGGTAAAACTTGACGGAATTGCCAAATGGCCCACGCCGCAAAAAGTCAAAGACGTCCACTCTTTTCTGGGATTTGCTAATTTCTACAGACACTTTATCCCTGGATACTCCAACATCACCCGACCCCTCATTGACCTCACCAAGAAAACTATGCCCTGGACTTGGAACCTGGCACAGCGGACCGCCTTCGAACAACTCAAGAAGTTGTTCCTTAGTAAGCCAGTTCTCTTTATGCCTGACATCTCCCACCCATTTGCCATGGCCACCAACGCTTCTAAATACGCGTCGGGAGGTATTTTATTACAAACCGATGCAAACAGGGATTGGCATCCCTGTTCTTACTTATCACAATCGTTCTCCTCCTCAGAATGTAACTACGATATCCACGACAGGGAGCTCTTGGCCATTATTCGCGGTTTCAAAGCCTGGAGGCAATACCTCCATGGCTCTCCCTTCCCCATCAGGGTCTTCACCGACCATAAGAACCTCACATACTTCCGCCGTCCCCAAGATCTCAACTGTCGTCAAGCCCGCTGGCTTCTTGACCTTGCCAATTTTGATTATTCCATCACCCACATCCCAGGCACTCAACTCGCCGGCCCGGATGCCCTATCCCGATGACCTGACCTCCTTCCCCGCGCCAATTCCGATAACATTGGCGTCACCCTCCTTCCTGATTCCCTCTTTGTTCGCCTCATCGATTCCGCTCTCTCCAATCACATCGTGTCTGCCTCCGCCTCTGACGACCTTGTCCTTCACAAACTCCAAGAAATCGACGGGTCGCTCCCCCTCGCTCTCCGCTCCCACCTTGCCGATTGGCAGTTTTCTGATGGCATCCTCCAGTTTCAGGGACGTGTTTATGTTCCCCCCGACCGTGACCTTCGCCACGTTGTCGTCCAACGATCCCACGACCATAATTCCGCCGGTCACCCCGGCTACCTCAAGACCCGCCAACTTGTTGCCTCTGAATTCTGGTGGCCGGGCCTCGCTTCCTTCGTTCATTCCTACGTTGATGGCTGCGCCGTCTGTCAGCGTAATAAGACAAACACGCACCCTACTGCTCCCCCCCTCATCCCCATCCCTTCCTCCTGCTCTCGCCCCTTCCAACAGATCTCCTGTGATCTGATCACCGATCTTCCTCTCTCCGGGGGATTTGACTCCTTATTGGTCGTGGTGGACCACGGCCTTACTAAGGGGGTAATCCTTTGCCCCACTAAGAAAACCGTCACCGCAGAAGGCGTAGCTGTGCTCTTTTTCCACAAAGTCTACCTCCGCTTTGGACTCTATGAAAAGATTATCTCTGATCGCGGCCCACAATTTGCCTCCACCTTTGCCAAAGAACTTGGCAGACTTCTCAACTACAATCTCTCCCTTTCCACAGCGTATGTTACGATTCACTTGCAGGACGAACTCTTTTTCTCTTCTTTCTCTTTCAGACTAACACTTTCCATTTCTCACGCTTAACCCCACTCTTTCCATGTCGTTCTACGACATTCCATTCATCTCGTAAGCGTGCTTATTCCCTCACCGCGCAGGTACTCTTTTCCTTCCACTCTTCTCACGCTGTATGTGCCGGCCCTTAACATCTCTTCTCATGCGTAGTTTCGCTATTGATTTCTGCTCTTCTAACGCCGTTTCCTACGCCGGCCCTTAACCATTGTGACATGTAACCATCACGCGTTGTACTTCACTATATAAACCCTTCAACAGGGCCTCTTTACGTCCTCCTTAGCTTAGTTCTACCTATGGCTTGTCGCCTAGATAGTACTAGCAATCTACTTGTTATTACTCCTCAGTCTTCGTTCTACTATTAAGTGAACGCTTCGCACTCGGCCCACCCGCCTTTGTGTGTCTTAAACCCTTGAACCTTTGACCCGTTCGTCAAGCTAGACGACGGTTACTCCTTCGACCCGTCAAACACCCTTGACGGTACTTCCGACCCAGCCACTTCATAGCTGGTCTCTACGTCGTCGTATACACGAACGACCGAACCCTCGACCCTACTAGGCGTTAGTAGGTCTATGCACGACCATACCCACGGCCACGCGTAACAGCGTATCACCTGCAAACCGATGGCGAAACCGAACAAGTTAACCAGGAAGTTGAAACCTGTTGTGACTACAATTTCTTGCAGGCAATCACTATCCGATAGACGTCGAGAGGAGGAGGAGTCTTAAGACTACTATGTAGGCAGAGAACAAGAGAACTAGACTGGAGACTAAGCTCCGTCCAGTCTCGCTTTATATACTATTCTACTTGTAGATACATGTTTTGTACCGATCTAGATACATATCTACATAAGTCCATCCCCTAGACCCAACATGATCGACATGAGGTGTTGGCCTGTAACGGAGATTAATAAGTACATGAGGTAGCCAGCCGTTGATCTGCTGCGGGTGGGTGGAATGGAAGATGTCAACGGTAATTAAAGATAAGGGATCACATCACAGTGATGGGGTGACTGATGTGAGGTCTGTGATGATCACGAAGTATTAAGTACGTGCTTGTGATCAATGGGGCGAAAGTGAAGGAGTGAAGCCCATTGATCTAGAAGGGCCCGTAGATCCCCTGTGTCTAGCACAGTGTCTAAGTCGGGTTTTCTCTTGATAAGATAGAAGTAAAGATGAAAAATATATAGCTGTAACACCGGTCACACATACTATTGGGACCCCACACCCTCGTCACAAACCCTAAGCCCAGCAACAGACCTAGCTTCGCTTAGACAACCCTCTACCCCTATCCCTGACGTCATAAGCCACGACTCTTTCGCCTGGCCTACAGTACAACGAAACATTCGCCTAGAAGCAACCCTAGGTGCGCAAATAGCAGAAAGAGAAATTAGCGTCGCAAGGAGACGATACAGAGAGCAATCAGAAGAAAACGAAGAAGAACGACCTCACGCTAAGAGGCAGCGTAGAGAATACCCACAAACGATCAGGAGAAACGATTGTTTTAGCAGAGTACAACTAAGAGTACAGCAAAGGAAATCCTACAAGTACTAGTCACTTTCTCTCAAATACAATGGCCATTACTCTCGCAGATTACATTGCAGCCCTTACCAACCCCAACACCGACTGGACTACACAGTTAAATAACATCGCATCATATATCGCAGAACAAGAAGCTCAGTATCACAGCATGAGAGACGAAATAACGAGGATAAGTGACGCAGTAGCAAACATTGAAAGAATTGTTACTACGCTCGCACAAGGACAGGTGAAACCACCCACAAGACAACCCACCCCAAGCGGATCAGGGGCAACTCAAACAAAACCAACCATCAATGCGTCAAGAAAGGTAGAAGTCTTTGCAGATCCAGGAGACTTCGATGGATCATTCGCCAAATTCGATGAGTGGTGGGCAAAGATCCAGTCCTGGATAATGATAAACCAGCATGCAATAGTACCACAAAGTGGCGACGCAATCTTAGCAGTCCTATCTAGGCTAAAAGGACCAAGGGCAGGGCCCTTCGCACAACTAAGATTACAAAGACTGTACACAAACCAGGGATACAGTTGGGCAGACCTTGAAGAAGAATTGAGAAATCTCTTCAGAGGAAGCAATGTCAAAGACAGAGCTACGAAGAAAATAAACGAAATGAAACAAGGAAACATGCAACCAATCGATGACTTTCTTGTCAAGTGGTATGCAGAATATGAAAAGGCTGAACTAGGAGAACCACACGGGGTATATCTCTTAGAGCAAAATGTCAAAAGATATATCATGAATTATATCTGGAAGAATGGTCTAAGGAAAACAACAGTTAATGAGACCATGGAAACATTAAGAGCTGTAGGACATCGCCTCGAAAGTTTGGATCTTATTAGAGGACGAACTCAGTTCAGGTTCGGATCCAAACCAAAAGATCCAAATGCCATGGATATCAGCGCGGCTCAAAAGGGGGCCAAATCATGATACAATTGTGGAGAAGCAGGGCACTTCGCTAAACAATGCAAGAAGCCAAGTACCAAATGCGATCTTTGCGGATGGTCAAACGGCCACAAAAAAGACTGTCAAAGAAGACAGGTACGAAGCACGTCCTCGGATGACGCTAAAAGCACCGAACACATCTACACACCCGGCATGCAAGCCGAAAAGGGAAAAGGACGTGACCCCACAGCAGCAAGGGGCATGTCATTTGAAGAAGCGAGGGCGTTCTTCAGGGACGTCGAAGATGCCGAAAACAAGAAGTCGGCAAAAGGCAGAGCCTAGATTCTGAAGCGACTACTCTCTTCGTATGACTGAAGTGAGGTTGCTGAACTAGACCTTATCTATTAAAGAGCGAGACAAGAATCTAATCAGTCTTAGGGGAAGACGGATGAGATGAATGAGGAGGCATAAGTATGAACTCTCAAAGTTGCTCTGGATATTCGGGTGAATAGGGAGAGGTGACCTTGCTGTGACTGTACGTTCACAAGTGGAGCTGGATCCAACTTGGGCAAGAGAATAGGAGTGATCAAAGTGGAACAACTTAGGGAAGTATCCCCAAGTGTTCCTTGTATTTATACAGTATGGTACAGTAGGAGATACGATGTTCTAAGCCAGCTGGGCGTAGGGTAAGGTAAAGGGTATGATGTCAGAGTGGAGCAGGGCAGTGTACATGCTAGCTAAGGTGTGGTATATATATAAGAGAATGGAAGGGTGAATGAGTGAAGTAGGTCTAGAGCAAGGGAATTAAAGTAATGCGTATGAGATGAGGCACCTAGACCTGTGATGTCATGATGACATCATATCTTATCTAATCGGATGTAAAGGTAAGGGAATAGTGAAGGGAGTGATCTTAGATAAGATCATGGACTGATAAGATTAGATAGTGCAAAAAATGTGAAAAAGTCAGTTTCACGAAATCAATTCGTAACACGATGGGGTAATTCCTTTCTTCGGGTGACATCGAATGTGAGCTGAACGCCACTGGATGCCATTTGTCTTCTTTTAATATAGATAATACTGCTCCTGTTGCGTAATCAGAAGCATCTGTTTCTAATCGAAATTGACAATCAATGTCTGGGTAGGCGAGGATAGGAGCCGTGGTGAACCGTTTTTTTAATTTATCGAAAGCGTCCTGCTGCGGTACGTCCCATTTCCAAGGGACGTCTTTCTTTAGGAGGTCGTTTAAAGGTCTAGCGACTTGCGCATATCCTTCTATGAAGCGACGATAGTAATTGGCAAGACCGAGAAAGCTTCGCACCCCCTTTACATTGGTGGGTGCTGGCCAATCTAAGATGGCATCGACTTTCTTACAATCCATCTTGATCCCGTCTTGTCCTATGACCATCCCCAAATAATCGACTTCTTTCTTGAAGAAATGACATTTCTCTGGCTTGGCGAAGAGGTCATTCTCTTCTAGACGCTTTAATACTTTCTTGACGATTTCTGCGTGTTCTCGTTCATCGCCTGTCTTGGTAAATATCATGACGTCATCGATGTAGACTACTACGACGTCTTCCATGTCCGCAAATAATTCGTTCATCATGGTTTGGAAAGTGGCTGGAGAATTGCATAATCCAAAGAACATGACTAGGGGTTCGAAGGTACCCTTATGCGTGACGAAGGCTGCTTTCCATTTGTCACCTTCTTTGATGCGTACATTGTTGTATCCCCATCTGAGATCCAACGTGGTAAATAACTTGGCTCCCTTTAGTCGATCTACGAGTTGTGAAATTAGAGGGAGGGGGTAGTTGTTTCGTATTGTTTGCGAATTAAGATATCGGTAGTCCTGCACCATGCGCTTTCTTCCATCTTTCTTTGGTACGAAGAAGACTGGTGATGTCTGAGGAGATTTAGAAGGTCTATGTTACAGCTATATATTTTTCATTCTTAACGAACACTTACGCTTCTTTTATCTTATCAAGGGAAAACCCGACTTAGACACTGTGCAAGACACAGGGGATCTACGGGCCCTTCCAGATCAATGGGCTTCACTTTCACTCCTTCACGTTCGCCCCATTGATCACACACACGTATTTAATCACCGTGATCATTGCAGACCTACACACAGTCACCCACATCACTGCAATGTGATCCCTTATCTTTAATTACCGTTGACATCTTCCATTCTACCACCCGCAGCAGATCAATGGCTGGATACCTCATGTATTATTAATCTCCGTTACAGGCCGACTCCTCATGTTGATCATGTTGGGCCTAGGGGATGGGCATTTGTAGATACGTATCTAGATCGGTACACAACATGTATCTACACGTAGAATAGTATATAAAGCAGAACTGGACGGAGCTCAGTCTCCAGTCTAGTTCTCTTGTCCACTGCCTACAAAGCACCCCTCATAAGATAGTCCTTCCGCTCGACGTTTAGATAGTGATTGCCTGCAAGGAATTGTAGTCGCAACAGTCTGATGTATCCTTTGGATGACTGGTCCTCTAGCCAGTCTGATACTTCCTTTTGTTCATCTACGCTCAGGGGTATCAATCTTCCTTTCTTTGGTTGGAAGTCTTCTTTAAGATCTATAGCGTGGTCCCAAGATTTCCGTGTTGGCATTCTGGTAGATGCCTCTTCTTCGAATACTTTAAGATGTTCGTGATAACATTCTGGTACGAGCTCTGCGGCGGATTTCTTTTGATCCATAAGAGATTTAAGCTCTTTATCTACTGCTTGGCCTGTTCTAATATTTCGTTCTTGTTTTTCGTTTTGTTCCTTTTCTAATGTTTTTATTTTTTCGTAGACTTTATATTGAGCTTTCTGCTCTTCTTTTTCTAGTAGCCTCAGATAGACGCTTTTATCTCTAAGCTCCCAACATTCTCTTCCGCAACTCTTTAATCTGATTTCCCCGGTTTTCCAATTGATATCCGGGTTATGCTTCTTTAACCAAGAATAGCCGATCACCATTTGATTCTTTCCCAAACTGGTGACTTCTGCTTCGACTATCTCTCGATGTCCTTTGTAATCTAGCAAGAGGGATGCGACATGCGTGATCTTGCCTGCTTCGTTCTGCGTACCGTCTACATTATAGACAGTGAGGGGTTGTGCGAGTTGCCTGAGTGGGAGAGCGTGCTGCATTGCGAATACATTATCTACGAAGACGCAATTTGCTCCCGAGTCTAGGAGTGCTGATACTGTAATAAAATCTCGATCAGTGTTTTTGGGTTTTACCTTTATCTTCATTTTTAGTTCATTATCAATTTTGAGTGATCTACAAAAGATTCCTTCATCTGGGATTTGATCTGCAGGAGAGATCGAAGGGTTAGCTTTCTTTGAAGAGGAATTAAGCACCGGTGTGACGCCCCGGCCGAGCCTCTGAGAGGACTCCTCTGTCGGCAAAGAAGAAGATATAATAGTAGAAGGCGCTGCCTCCGTATCGTAAACATGTAAACTAGAGAAACGATTGTCCGTTGGAAAGTGTACCTGC
>JBBPTX010000242.1:0-43313 GCA_038094595.1 Pulveroboletus aff. annulatus
AGGCTGTGCAACAAGGCATGAACAACTTCGTGTCAATACTCTAAAGGCATCGTTCTTACCCCCCGTGCCCACGGAGACTGATTTTGCGATCCCCAATGACCATATAAAATGGCGACGGCTACATATATGTCATTAAGTTGGACGAGGCGGTATAGATGAGCAACATACACCATCCCAAACCTCACCGATCGGGAATGGGGTCAAATTACAAAACATTCATTCACTGGTCGAACTCACGTCTTGCACATGTCCTGCTCTCTGATGGGCTCCAAGCGCGTCGTCGATGAACTTCATCAACGTATCGCTTGTCGGGCCCTCTGTGGTCGCGGTGCATAGTTGAATCAACTCCTGCAGCTCCTTCTTCCGGCTGGTATCAGAGTAATAGTCAACCACAGAAGAAATGGCAGTGGAGAATAGTAGCGCAGAAGGTACCACCTCAGCAAAAATGCTATACGCGATGGTCTGAATATCGAAGCGTTTGGAGCTTCCCAGGATTTTGTTGATGAATCGGTCATTTTGCACATTATTTGTAATGACTGAGGTGACCAGCATATCAGATGCGTATGCGAGAGAAACCTGTTGTTCATACTGGAACTCAATGTCTTTCAGTTCCATACGGTGGAAACTCACCATCCCGTTATTGTGCCGCTTCAATCGGTTGCGGAGATAATGCATGATTTCATCTGTAGCCTTGAGGGCAGATTGGTACAGACTCCAGTCATGCACCGGGTCATCGTTCAGGTACATATACCTGAACCATATCAGGGGTAATCTAGAAAACCGATTCGGTTTCCTACCTAGTCACATCAGCAAATAGTTCAAACCATTGCATTGCCGTGTGTCCTCCCAAAGTATTGTCAAATGTCGATATAGGCAAACCAAGCTGGCTCGACGTAAATAACAGGATTTTAAGCAAACCCCTGAACATACCACAAAGTTCGCAGCCCAATAGACGGGCAGCTGGTTAATGACATCTTTGACTATGTCAACGACCTTGGTATTATCACTCGCCAATACAGATGTCTTCTCCGCCAAGGTTTTGACCATCCCCGTGAAGGGTACGACAGTAATGGTCCCATCCATCATGCTTGATCGCACCTAGTTCCTTTGAGAACCAATCAACCAGAGTCGGGGCTCGGAACAGACCTTATCTAACGTTACTTCAACTCCCTTTGTAAGCCTCAATAAGCGTTTTCCATACAGATCGTCTGCCTGGAGAGGTAGAACCTCAACTGGCTTTTGGAAGTCGTAATACGTGAGCAAATCGATTGATCGAGAGGCGATACATTGGCGCATGAAATCGGGTGTCATGAACGGAAAATGGGCATGGATTGACCCCGCAGGGTACTGGTCTGGCAAGAGACAGAACAGTAGCTTGCTGAGCATCCCTCCGTATGAACCGTCGGTGGTGTTGACCATGCAATGCCGATATCCCCAGGATGTTAGATTGTAGGCTAAGTATACGTTAACGAAAATGACTGGATCAGAAAAAAAAAAGATTGCAGACGGGTGAAATCCACTGTTAAGAACCGGTCTCCACGGGTCAAGCATACGGCATCAGCCAGGATAGCACGTGAGATTGTATATCCAGGACACAATCCAGCACCAGGTATGGGCGGTTTGGTTTCTTCAGCTTGCAGACCAACCTTCAATGATTTGGGCATTTGGAATCAGAAGTACAGTTGAAAGCACACATGTACGTACATGAAGTTCCAGGCTGTCAATATGTCCATATAGCTCTTCTGCTGCGGCCTGTGGGTCGTTGAGCGAAGGGCGAGTAATGTATAAGGAGACGTCTTACATGAATGGATGGATCTGGGTTCCATTCTTCAAACGTCTTGTATGCTAAAAAGCATCGTAAACGGATGAAAGTGGTACTATAAACTGATATTCTTACGTCGTAGACCAATGAACTTGCGAAACTCGTTAAGCTACAAATTTCAATCAAATTGCACAATCGTCGGACAACAAGAGTCTTACAGTGCAAGCCCCCCATTTTCTTCCCTGTTCTATTGCCAAGATCTCCACCACCCTCATTACAGGTGGACAACCTCTAGCACGGAACGCACCAGCCCTTCGCTCGGTCGCATCTTGCAATACTCGAGCAAGGTCTTTGTTGCAGAAAAGACCATCAGGACCTCGCTGAAGTCTAGTAGTTCCACCCGAGTACTAGTCACGAAACCAGACACCATAAAGAATCGCAGAACACACCTTTCGAATGTCCAGGTCTTGACATCACCAGGTGGTACCATTTTTTCTCGGATCACCTCTCTAAACTCCTTTGCGGTCACCTGGAACACGACAAGGGATTGAACTAGTGACATGGGCAACAAGAAAGGAAGATACCGTTCTGGAATTTTTACTCTCAAAAAGTTCTTCAAAAACGCCATTCAGCCACACCTCGTCCTGCTGGCAGATGGAAGAGTGCCAATGATAAAGTAAATTAAACTCGATGGAAACAGCGTTTCCTTGCCCCCGAGGAGAAACACAATGATTAGATTCACGAAATGACTTTGGCCGAGCCCATGAACATCGTCTACTCCCGACATCCAATGAATAAACTCACTGCAAGTGGGTCGAGACGCCAGGTCAGGCCGTCCCTCACCAACCCTAAAATAGCACCAACATAGTCTGTAAGGATAATTTGCATGAAGAACGCCGTATTGACCATCCTTGCCCTATGGAAAATTTCATCGTCCTGCGCAAGTAGAGATGATTTGGGTGGAGGCGAAGTGAACGTTCCACGTTCGTTGAGGTCAAGAATTTTCTGCGCAATATACTGTCACAACATCAGCGCGGACACCCCGCAGAAATAGTGGCAACATACGTTATGATGGCGGCTAAAGAGCACAGCCAGTGCGCAAACAGAAGGTGGCATGAAAAGGAGGCGGCTATCCGCAAAAGCGTCATTCCAGATTTTCCCGGTGCCATCCATTTTTCGTATGCTCTCTACTTGTTCCATATTATTCCCGTAGACAATACTCAGGTCAAGATAGCTGCTTGCATCGTTGATCGTCCAGTCGGAAGCATTCGTATTGAAGATGCTATGAATGATGAGGTCTGCGAATGCGAAAAACAAACTCGATAAACCGCCAGGGTGCGGGACGAAGTCGCCTCTACGACATATGAGCTTGTCAAATACCGAGCCTGCGTCGGGAAAGGATAGAAGCGTTCGGGTATGAGTGGAAGGCACAGATCGCGCATAAGGTTGACCAGCCTGTCCAAGAGATGGTAAAAGGACGTTGTAGTTGGATCCATCCGCACTGCGGAACGCATACGAGACAGTCTGTTCTTCAGCATTCGCTGAGTGGCTCTGGAAGGTGGAAAGGAATCCAGTGGGGGGGTGGGGTAGATCCTTATATACTGTGGTGGATATATGACTACCACTGGGCATCATAGAACTGGTGACTTACATAGACTGATGACATGCTGCTGCGCTATTTTGGAAAACGCAGAATCGTGGGGAAGGCGGGCCATCATTACCAAAACCTTCTCGAGCTAAACAACGCTATGAGTCCAGCTTGAAACACAAAGTCATAAGGGTCGCTTGCAAGAAATTCCCTGTCGTTGATTGTGCCTCCATAGAGGTTATCTATGACATCGGCAAAGGCAGACTACATGTGGGGATAATGTGAACGACACGTATAGAAGCAGAGGAGCGGCCCACCAAATCGCCTGCAGAGAGAGGTGGTCCACGAGCGGCGAGCTGCCGGAGGCCACCCACAATGTTGCCAGAGAGGTGTGCGATCGACGCAGTATTACTGATGCTGGATTGCGCTCGAGAAAGTAGCAATTGCAACACAGTCCGTATCATCGTCCCGCTTCCGCGAAAATCGTCGGGTTGTGCTTGCTGCATCGATAGTGGTTCGTGGAGAATAGGTTATGGGAGGTCTCAAAGAGGTGGTGAAGGACGGCAAACTGCCTAATGGGAAAGGTTGAACAAACGTCGGCGGTCCAAGTTGCATGTTGAACCGGCGATACTAGTAGCTGCATGCCAAAAGTTTGAAATGAATTGGCACTCTCGATTCGATGCGCGCCAAACATTTGTAGATTGGGTCACTTTCAGTGTTCGGAGGTTCGACATGCAAGATTTATAGTGTCCAAAGCGCGAATAATGCTTGTTCCCTGACCTGGGTACTATTGCGGAGTGAGTGATGGCGGACGAAATTTCCCGTAGGAACTCGTCAGATGGGTTGTGGAAATCACACACATACAGCACGTGCCAAGGGAGGTGTTAAACTTGAAGCTTCCGTTTTAGTTTCTTAGATTTCCCAAATCTCATCACATGTTACATGTAGTGTCCCCGGCCGAAATGGGCTACACCAGATGGTGTTCAAGCACTCAGACGTTCATCAGCACAATCACACTCGCACAAACACGAATGCTCAACCAGATTTCTCATCTAAAATAGCTGGGATGGGAGATCTAGTCGATGAAAGACAAGATACTATCACAGGGACGGGATCTGTCCAAAGTAGCAGGTGATTAGAATACGTACAATGTCTCATGATACTCGTCAGGAATAGATGATATGGATGGAAATCCTACATAACCACACAACACGAGTTTTGCTGCAGGACACATGTCAACTAAGCATTTACCACGACAAGTACAGAGACACAAACCTTCTTGGCCGTCTTATAGAACATCTTGCTCTGCGCAGACAGAGCATTGGAGCGCTCAACCAAGTTATCCAACTTTTCGCCGCGCTGAAGGACGGACTCGATCGTTTTGTGCTGAATGACAGTCTGAGACTCGAAATGAGGATCATGACACTGAGCGTACCATTACAATCTTTGTCTCGTCCAATTCTTGTTGCACTCTCATGATGGTATCCGCTTGCCGTGGGTCCTGGTACTTGGTGAGGTACGTCTGGATGTCGGGGAACGAAATTGCGGAGGGGTTGGAGAAGGCAGATTGGGGGACTTTGGCGATGAATTCATCGAGAACCTTTGTCAAGAGAGAAAAAGCAGGCCGAACGGGGTACTCCTGGTCGGTTATTACAATAGCTGCGACACAAGGACGGTAGATGTGAGCCACGGTGAGCGAGAGATGGTAACCGACTGACCTGCAAGTTGTTCTGCTCCACCACGGTTGAATACATGGGCCGTATAGTTGTTCTCCTGCACACTTTGACGCTGGCCTTGTGGTGTTCTGTCGACTACGGTTTTGGTGAAGAACGTCAAGAACTCGTTGACGGAGCCTCTCTGGTAAAAGGAAAAGCTGGAGACGTCTGACGCGGTGCTGAGGACCATGCTCGGCGATCCTGGGGCTGAAAGAACGATAGACATTGAGAAGATCTTCATAGTGGTTGGTGCTGGTCGGAGTTGAGGACAAACAGCCAAGCATTCAAATCTGACTGGGCATGTCTTTGCCCACGGCTGGTCTCTGTATAGTCTTCCTCTGGCTTGTCATATACACCATAAAATACACCTCTAGACGTCCAAAGTCTCTGCTACCGTCCTCGCAGAATCGCAGACCGACCACCGAGCTTATCGTCAAGCATCTGAATATTCGTCTCAAGACAGAGACACTCAATGTGCTGCATGACAAGTTGTCCGCTCGGCTGTCTCACAGCAACTGTCGGGTCTGGAGGCAGGTCCTCGTGACGTTGTATGATCTGGGTAGCCTCCTTGGTGTCATGGGAATGTTGCTTGTGTTCGGCCTGCTGGTCCTCACAGTCGCTACCTTGTCGTCCGAAATTCTGCACGAACGACGTGCCCACAATGCCAGCACAGTCACAAGACGAGCCTTAGACCGTGCTACAGATACTGCTTATGAATCCAACCTGCTGAGGATCAGCCCAATTGTGAGCATTTCATTGAATATTTGAAATGCTTCAAGAGCGAGCTCAAATCCATCAGATACCAGGGTTAACTGTTCCGCTCAGTCATGTACCCTTGATTCTTGTGGCCTTGGTCGTCAGCCAAATTGTCCACGAATCCGGGCATGCCATCACCGCAGCACTGTAGGTAAATTGCTACTAGAGATGGCATAGCAGGGAACTGACATTCCATGTAGCCATCGTATCCCAATGATTTCATGTGGCATTGCCGTCACGCTTATTTTGCCGTCCGCGTTCGTCACTCTTCCCGCTCCCCGACTTGATAAACTGCCTCCTCGCGATCGGTTGCAGATCGTGTCCGCCGGGTGTTTTCACAACTTGGTGCTCTTTTGCCTGCTGATCGCTGCGGCTTGGTCGGGGGTAGGCTCCATTCCCACTTGGATTTTCTTTCAGGATATTTCTTCTGAAGGAAGGCTTGTTGTCAGCGTAGACCATGTTGGTATATCGGCATTCTTACGTGCTCGTGCACTGATTTGATTCAGGACTCTCCATTAGCCCCACATCTTCCCATTGGTACCCTGGTCACCACGATAGATGATTTTTCGTTAGTTTCTGAGCCGTCAGACAACCCTTGGGATCACTACCTACTTTCCCCTCTTGCGGGCCCTACGCAAGGTTGGTGCACCAATACGTCTCTTCTAAACGAAGCCCTTGGTGAGCGTGGCAAGCATGTTGCCGCGTCTGTTGATTGCTCATCCCGAATGACAGCTCCAGCATGTATTGGGATTAATAACTCGTACTCCTGTTTTGTATCCCAAGCGGACGAAACTACGCAGTATGAATTGGATCCTATTCACATTCTTACGGGTACACTGCCAAGGTGTAACTCTTCCACGGAATGTTCATCCTTTACGTCCTGCGTTGTGCCCCGTCGCGATCAACAGCTTGTGCGGATCTCGATTATGAGGAATTATGCAGATTCAAGTGTGGAGGGGACGATCGTTTGGAAAGGGCCCAAAGACGAGATCTGGGAACAAGGTATCTGCCACAAAACGCTATGAATACGTGAAGGTGACCCCTTGTTTAGTCCGTGTTGGCAATCTGCGACCCCGCTATTTTCTCGTGCCATCCAAGCTTCCGGAACTCGTTTTTAGTTTCTTCGAGTGCGTGGGGGTGTCATTACCTGTACAAGACAATTGACAATACTTTGACAGATATGCGAAGATTGCTAATTTCTCTCTTTACCTCGTCAACATGCTCCCTATTATAGCATTAGACGGATATCAACTACTTGGTGTATTGTTGGACTTATTTGGTGGGATTGGTAATGACCTGGGACGCATCGACCTCGAAGCTTCAAACCACACGACGCGGTCAAGTCGGGAAGGAAGAGTACAAAGAGTGTGTCGGACATTCCTTAGTTTCTTGGCACTTCTCCTAGTCGCTCTTTGTGCACTTCTAGGCGTCATAAATCGGGCCAAGCAATGAATTAGTCCTAGCAAACTAGCAGTCAGGAGTCATATTCCACCTCACTTGGCGATACTGGTATCCACGATAGGGCCTGAGATATTTGGTTGAAACCCCTAGCCTCAAACATTCAACAAACAACAAGAAGGGCACAACGTAAGTTCTCGTCATCATGCGACTAGAGCATACAATGCATGGGCATACAAACGGGACGTTGGTGTGGCACATCAGGCCTTCAGGGCCTACGTCCCCCAAACTACGACAGAATATAGAAGGCCACAGGATCATGATGGGTTTACTTTTTCTTTACTGGCTGGGCCAAGTCCACAACACTCAGACCTATGAGAATATAGGTGTCACGCGCAGTCCAGCGAACATGACAAGCACACGAAAGCGTACCTGGAGGAAGGCTCTGCTTAAGCTTCTCAGCCTTGTCTGGGTCGTCTAAGGAGAGCGTGTACAGATATCTCGAACACCGGACTTTGAACTTGGTCTGAGCCTTGCCGGTGGGGGTTTTTGCAGCAACCTTCTTTATCCGGGCCTCTGGTAGGGTAGAGCGCATAGTGAAAGTTGATGAGTGTCGTTCAGTGCAGATGTACACTTGATACGTACGCGTAGCATCCTTCCGCCGCGCAATCTCGATGAATTTTTTTATGTCCCGGATTTCCTTAGGCTGCGTGAAACGTCAAAAACCGTACAAATCGCGTAGATTGAATATTCTGCATACCATGACGGACGACGACTTGATGATGTATCCTGACAGTACCTCGGTTAGTGGCTTCAATCTGACGAAAGTTGTGGCTGAACTCTAAATTACTAGTTTTCGGAAGAGTCCGGGGATGTCACCACTGCCACGTAGCCTCACGAATTGCAACCGAAATTCAACGAGAGAATAGAAATTAGGCGAGTAAAAGAAGCCTACAAACTGATACAAGACCTGTGTAATAATTACTTGTCGTGGAGCGTGAAAATGGAAAATGGTCCAGGGGTATTATAAGAACAGGGGTCGTAGATTTCAGTATTAATATTCGTCATGATGGTTTCAACCTGCGCGGGGAACCCACGGAAGACGCGCCAGACGCACTTGCTGTATCACTGATCACAGAAGACGCTGGTCTGTTGAGACGACTGCGAAGCCGTTCTACCTCACGTTCCAGGCTATATAGATACATCGTGAGCACCGGCAATTAAACAGATGCGGCAATCGACTCACGTCAAAGTAGTTTGCTTGGCTTCCACAGCCTGTAGCTCAAGCCGACGGTTGGCGCGTACCAACTCACTCTCAGAGGATTGCTATATCTTTGATCAGTGGGGGAGAATATTGGGAGGCGGGTCGACTAACCACTTTATCAAGTTTTCCGCGCAGCGCCTGGATCTGTGACTCAGAAAGTTTCCGGTCATCCTCTAGCTTCGCACGATGGCGTTCACTTTCTTGGAGCTGTAATTGCATATCTCTGACCGCTTTATCGGATGAACGGAGCGGCGTGCTATGCCTCTTGTCATTGGCGGCTTGGTTGAGCTGACCAGTAAGTTCCTCCACACGTGCTTGTAATTGTCGAATGATCGCGTTCGGCTGAGGGACGCTAGTATACGATCTCGTTTCCAAGTCCACGATCCGTACGTTGAGATCCTTGACTTGTTTCTCCAGTTGAGCCTGTGAAATATATAAGGAAATTGTCCTCACGCCAACGCCAGGTTTACATACATTTTTTCTGTCCAGATCCGTATTCTCCATGCGAATTTTATCAAGCTCCATCTGGCCTTCCGCAGCATGGCTTTCTGCAGCTTTCATGCGACCAAAGGCCATGGAAACACGATCCTCTTGCTCTTCCAGAGAGCGTTCGAGATCCTGCTTCTCCAGCTGGAGTTTCTGCAGCTCTCGATCAGATGTTATCTTGCTGGCATCGATATGGTCGAGCTTGATGCCTTCTAGTTCGGCCTGTAGTGCGCGTCTCGCCTTTTGAAGCATTGCACGATCTGCTTCCGCGTCGTTCAAAACACCCCTTAGTTCACGGACTTGGGAGTGAAGAGAAACGATTTGTGCTTGCTGATCGGATTGCACTGTAGTAGAGGTTTCGTATGCCTTTGTCAGGTCTGCAATCTTGGTGTCCAGGCGTTCTTTCTCCCTCTTCCATGCGCCACCATTGTAAACTTCCTCGTCAAAGCGTAACTGTAGTTCATCGTAGTCAGACTGGATCTTGCGGTTATCTTCGCGAAGTCGGGTCATGGTATCACGTTGAGATTGAAGTTCTGAGATACGATGAGCAGCTATTTGAGTAGCAGCAAAGAAACCATACCTTCACTCAGTTGCGCAAGTTCAGCTGAAAGGGGATTAGTATCCTTTCGAGGCCGTGAAAGAGTGTAGTCACCTTGGTACTTCTTGCGAGTCTGATCACTAGTAAAATCGCGTTCAGCAAGGTCTTTCCGGTGCTGGAGACGTTCGTCTTGAAGCTGCTGGGCTAGACGGCGCCTATGGATACCAAGCTCGGAGGACTCCCGATCTTCTTCCTCGATCTGCTGTTCTAGTTCCCGGAGTTTGTGTTCCGTGGTATGTAACCTCTCTTCAATCGCCTTCTTTTCCGCAACAAGGTCAAGATGTGTCTTCTCCAAGTCGGTGAACGCGCGGCGAGCTACACAAAATCAGCTGGTGTGACGATAGAGATCGTACCGTAAATACCAAATGTTTCTGCCTGTTCTGCCTTTGCTTGTGCAACTTCAGCGTCTTGAAGTTTTGCATTGCTCATTATCGTTTTTTGTTTGTACGATTCGATGGCTTGTTGCAATTCTTTATATCTGTATAAGCCGTGATCGAAACTAGACATGACAACATCTCCTACCCGATTGCATCGCAATCGCAGCGGCCGAAGTGATTTGCAGTTCCTGAAGTTGGGTCTGAAGCTGTCTGTGTGCGTCTGCCTGTAGTCAGCATCGCCGAATCGACATAGGTGGGCAAACATACTGATAGCATCGTTCTTGGAAGCAATCTCCGCATCGAGCTTGTCGTGGACACCAGCCAGCTCTTCCCGACTTCGTCTTCGAACCTCCTCCAACTCGAGCTGCAAACTCCGTTGTTGGGCGAGCTGTAAAATACGTCCTGGTATGAGCCCTAGTTTTCCCACCCGTTGGAAACACTCACGAGAGCTTTGTGGGATTCTTCGAGCCGAACCGTGAATCCGTCTTTGGGAACAGGCGCGGTTGAGTCTGGACTCCGAGTGAAAGCAGAAAACTGGCGCGTGAGCTCCTCTTTGGAGACCTGGAGTTCACGGATGAGACGGGAGCGGAACGCGTCGTCCATCGGCGTGTCCTTCATGATGAGGTCAAGCAGTTCTTGATGTTGACGCTCGAACTGAGTCTTAATCTGCGTGACCATCTCTTGCATGGTTTCCGCATCTCGGAGTCTCTCCTCCAATTGCGCCATCCTCGACGGGTAATCCTTGAGGTCGTTGAGGTTGGTCTGCAGGCGTCGATTGCTAGACTCGGCAGCTTCTCTTGCTTTCCGTTCGGACTCTAGAGCCGCAAGGGCCTTCAACGCCCTTTCCTCGTTCGCTCGAGCAGTCTTTTCGATGGCACGTAGTTCGACCTGTTCTATCTTGTTCTCGCGCACAAAGTCTTCGGCTTCACGGGTCAATGCCAGCTTCGCCTTCTCCAAAGACCGAATGTAAACAGCATTCTTCTGCAGTTCCTCTTGGGCCTCTTTGAGTTGTTGATCGGTGACTTTCTTCGCCTTCTCGAGTACGTGGACATGCTCAACAATCTTCTTGTCCTGCCTGGACTCGAGCTGCTTGATCTCCCATTCCTTATTCTTAAGATCCGTGAGAGCCTTATTGAGAGCGGTGTCCATCTTGGAGAGACGGTCTTTGTCTAGCGTGAGCTCCCTCTTTTGGTTCGTCGCGACCTGGTGAAGCTGCTTGTACTTGGTAGACTCAGCTTCCAACTGTTTACGGGCTTGCTCCACTTGGCGTTCGAATGCACGGGTTCCCCTTTCTAACTGTAACACTGTGTCTTCGAGTTCGTGATACTTGCCTTGCGACGAGGCGAGCTGTCGCTCTAGGGACTGAAGCGGAACAAATTAGATGCGGGATGATCGTCTACGGAACGAAATACTCTACCTCTTTGGCTGTCAGAGCTTCCGCGAGTTGCGAGTCCGAGTCGACTTGCTTTGCACGGAGTACTTGCAGCTCCGATTCCAACGTTCTCTTCGACTTCTCCATACCCATCATCGCAGCCTCGGCCTTGTTAGATTGTTCGTTGGCGGATCTTTCGCGCTCAAGAAGCGATGTACGCGAATTCTCAAGTTGTCTTTGAAGTTCTGTGGTTTGGCGTCGCAAGCTAGTGAGTTCCTCATCTTTGCTCTTCTCTACTTCACGCCGACGTGTCTCCTCGGTGGTCTTTGTTTCCATCACTGCACGTAGCTCATCGAGTTCAGCCTGCATCAAAGCACGAATATCGACAATGTCCTTTTGAAGCTGGCCACGCTCTCTCTTCGATGCAGCAACTTCGAATGCCAGCCGAACGATTTCATCTTCCTTTTTTTGGATTATTGTGGAATAATCATTCGCGGTGCGGGTTAACTCGGATAGTTGTTCCTTGGTTTGTTGCGAACCCTTCTCAAGTAGGTCAACTTTAGCGTTCAGAAGTTCCCTAAGAGTCATAAGAATTGACTCCGCAAGCGTGGCAGCTTCCAATACTCACGTCGTGCGCACCTCCGCAGCCAACTTGGACTGGAGCTCGCGCGTAGTTGCCTCAGACCGTTCTCTGAGACGGGAAAGGTCTTCGTCGCGCTGAGACACCAGGGTTGTAAAGTCCTCGTTCAACCCTTGTAGCTCATCTCGCTCGTCCTGGAGCTGTCTCATACCACTTTCCATCGTGGAGAGAAGGTCTGTAAATTCCACCTCTTTTCTCTTCCACTCATTCTGCTGGGCCTCGAGTCGTACAAGGTGTTCGGCAGCCTGATCAAATGCCTGACGAAGATTTTCGTGCTTTTCTTCAGTTTCTTTCTGTCGGAGGAGTGCTCGATCCAGTTGCGAATCCAGAACATCGAGGTCAGCGTGTAGCGCAACAATCTCCTCTTCCAACTCGCTCTCCCGTTGCTTACTTCGCTCGAGTAACAGATCTTTGTCAAGCGTAAGCGCCCGCTCTGCTTCAAGATCCTTGACGATCTTCTGTTTCTCAGCTTCTAATGTCATCTTCATGTTCTCCAAGTTCTCTTTCTCGCGTTGGTCCCTCTCCGCACGTTCCTTGACAAGTTGTAGCTCCACTTCTTTTCGCCGGAGTTCTTCGTCATTGCGGGTAGTGGCCAGTAAGGGTCGAACCTATTTTATTTGGTGTCAAATGACAAGCGCTCAAAAAGAGGATTACAAGCCTTCGAGTAAAGTTGCCACCAAGGCCAATCCTTGAGTTCATTGTACACCCGAGCATTGCGCTGAATGGTCCGAATAGCGATAGCACGATTGAGTATCTTCTTTATCTGTCTCCGCGCCGAGAACTTCCGTGCCACGGCCTGTAGCCTAGAAAAAACGTCGAATAGTAGCCCATCTCTACGCTCTTCGAGCTCAGCAAGTACCCCTGCTTTGAAGAAGATTTTCGATGTTCCGACGCGATAAAGTTCTTTGTCGAGCTCCAGAGCTTCCACCATACGGAGACAAGCTTTCCGACCGTCCATGTAGCCTCGAGGGATGATTCCAGGAGTCATAATCTCATAGCGCTGCCGAAATTCGACAAAGGGCAGTCGATTGGGATAACCCAGCCTAGCGATCCGGATACCTTCCAACACACCATTGCAACGCAGTTGATCGAGGACAAGTGGCACGTCGACACGTCCTGGTTTCTTGTAGATGTTAGGAACTATGCACCGGACAAAATGAGGCTGTGTGGCATGTAGTTGGGTCATTAGCAACGCCAACTGTTCTTTGTGCCTTTGAGCTACGGTGCGGAAAGCTCCCTTCTTGACGCCACGTTTCTTCCCCAAGGAAAATCCGACACTTGAAGAGGGAAAATCGGGAAGCGAGCTTACATAGTCTTGGAAAAGAGAGGCGACGTAGGGTTGTGTGGATGCAGCGAGAACTCGAGTAAGGTTATCGTTTAGTGGATCCTTGTTCTTCTCTAGCCAACCATAAGTGCGGTACTCCACTTTTCCAGCGTAGTGTGTGATGATGAAGCCTTGCTCGAACTTCGGGAGATCATATTTGGTACGACCGGGGTGCGGTTGTTCTCCAGGAACTACATCTCCACTCCATAGAGAATGTACCTTCTCCGTGAAAGTAAGATCTGTTGCCTTCGGCATGATGCAATCCTCGTCTAGGCAGCTAAGGATACCAATTACATTGCCACCTCCTTCAATGAGATCGATTGTTGGCTGCAAGTCGAGCTTGAAGTTCACGTAATCCCACTCGATGCCCTCGCGAGAATACTCTTCCTGCTCAAGGACGAACATGTGATGATTGAAGAACTGTTGGAGTTTCTCGTTGGTAAAATTGATGAGGAGCTGCTCATACGTGTTGATTTCGAAGATCTCGAATCCCGCGATATCCAGTACGCCAATGAATGTCGACTTGGGTGTTGGGCGATCGAGGGCGCGATTGATACGGTCAACCAACGCACCAAAAGACTTCTCGTACAGCGTCTTTGAAAGAGCTGCAAGCTCATCTAGTGCCTGCTGACCAGTGCGCGCCTGTGCGACCCATTCCCGTCCAGCAAGTACCTTGGGACGCAAGACAGCCTTCGTGAATTCGGCCAGCGGGATCCCTAAGAGGTGGCAAACGCGCTCTACTTGAGATGGGTCTGTTATGACGGCATCGTCAGCGCGCGTAGAAGTGATGGCAATATTGCCAATGTGGAGAACCGCTGCCACGATTCGAAACAGATCATGTTGTTCAGCCTGAGAGAAGCCGACAACTTCGAAGGCGTTCTTGTGATGTAATCAATCCCATGTTTGCACAAAAGGAAGACCAGCTTACGACGAGAGTATCCCAGTCGTCTCGATCGTTAACACCATCAATCTCCCTCCTGCTCCGGTTCAAGAACTCATAGTCCTCGATGTTCCTATCAAGCAAGAGTGAATCTGAAAATGATGAATGATGTGAGGAAAATATGATGCGCCGACTGCCTACCTTTCAGAGAACCAGTCGTAGACATCAACTGGTAGAATACATGAAAGTTTCGTTCTGCAGGACTCCGCACAACTACACGACTCTTCTCCAGTAAGTACCAGTCGATGTTAGCCCCAGACATACTTCCATCTGGAGCAAAACTGATGCGGATAAATTTACCGAAACGACTCGAGTTGTTGTTTCGTTGGGTTTGCGCATTTCCAAAGGCCTCGAGTATAGGGTTGGCTTGAATTATCTGTCGCTCCAATAGACCGAGTCGTTCTTTGGCAGTCGTGGTACCCCCGGATCCAGTGGCTAATATACTCTTCCTGCTTCTAGGCAGCCCGATAGATGGCATCGCCGAGTACGAGGAAGACGTGGATGATGAGTGTATGTGTGATGAATTGGGAAGATGGGCATCAGTTGCTATGGCCGAGAGGTATTGGATGACTTTCTTGGTGCTTTCCGTCTTACCAGCACCCGATTCACCACTGCACGTACAATTCATCAGATTGAACGCCATGTTTAGTAATGGGAGTTCGACGAACGTGATTAAGATACTCTGGTTTTCGCGTTCTTCCTGCATATTGATCCATGCACGTTCTGTAACTGCGAATATATGTGGAGGATTTTCATCTCGTCGTTTATTGCGATATTGTTGAATGATGGTGTCGGTATACAGCGGCAAGTTCTGGTAGGGATTGATAGCGACCAAAAATAAGCCAGAATATGTCTGTGGTGTGGGTGTTAGCTTGATAATGCTAAAGAAGACGCGTCACGAATGTTCAGGAACGGTATCGCAGGTTACCAGGTCTACGGGACTTGAAAGGGAGAGCAGACTCACGTAGATAGCTCCGGATCCATACCTCAGACGGAGATTGTGAACGACGCTTGCTTCGTTGAGGAATGTGAGGTCTGCGATATCATCTACGCGGTCAAACTTCGGGGGATTCATCTTGGATAAAGCATAGAGCGGAACTCGACGGATCTGAGCGAAGGTAAGGAGGGTGGCAAGACGGATGTGAAAGCGTCTACCTCTCCGCCAGATGACATGACGATTTCAGCGGTCTCTTGGTCCTCTTGGTGGACCCAGCCAGCAAGGTACCCCTCCTTCTCGTCCGGTACCCACACCCATTTCTTTTCGTTGAATTCGGCTTGAAGAGCGGCGGCACGGGCGGCCTCTGCATTAAGAGAGTTCCGTAAACCATTCATGATTGATGTCGCGGTTTACGGCCAGGAAACACGCGTTTGAGATCACAAGGAGAGCAGTGAGACCGACGGCTGGAATTGGTATGGGATTACGATCAACAATCGTCGCAGGACATCGACGTTAGAAATCTGTAGATGGAGCGTGCTGTTAATGCCCAACGCCAACAAGTTGTTGCCACTGGTAGAGCACCGCTGAGGGTTGAGTTCGCGTCGGTTGAGGTACAAGGGTAGCCAGGGTAGGCTCGTTGCCTTTCTTGGTCACTACTAGTCGAACTGACTCAACGGACTATAAAGTGAGCATTGAGATCGTAACGTTGTCAAGTCCCCGAATTCCTCCTCCATCGAGGGTCCTGTCACTGGCGCTCAGTCTAGACTAACATGGCCGCTCATTATTGATACCCTTTTCAAGGGCCCTCCGGGATTCTCTTGTTTGCCGAGTTTACCTGTCATTCCTCTTCCAGTGGTCGTGTCGACCCGACGGATCGGTCGGAACATCAACGAGGGTTCAGAAAATCAGGTTCTATGTACATACTATCCAGTGGTCATCGGAGGATGCGGTGTATTTTCTACATACCAATGATACCATACATGAGGTTGTTTTTTAAATTCCCGGTCCTGCCAGTGCCAGTGTCGGTTGTAAGTATTTCTGATGGACTGCCATCATGGGCTTGATACCTCACAGCATGCTCAGGCTACTAAAAGCCTCGGCATTTCCGAGTATGTGCGGCGCACTCTGAAACCGAATGTTCGGGTGCGCTACTACTACGCGACCACTGGCACAGGTGAGTAGTTTCATTCCAACCTTCCCTCGCAGTAGGTCCTTCCCGTTTCACTGGTTCTACAGCATGCGGACGCCGGTTGTCCGATGGCCGTCGTCTCCGTTGCCAGAGTCACAAGTATGTAATTGAACCGTATCTCGGCGCTTTTCCGTCTTTCTTTGGGCAATTTCTCGAGGCGGCGCCAAAAGAAGTTAGTGACCCCGGAACAATTCGACCAACCTTATGCACACGCAGCGCGGTAACAGCCTTGTCAACGCATGCACAACACGTTTTTGTAGGGTGGACCCCCAATCAAAAACAACATCAATTAGCTTGTTCGCGTTCACGATAAGAACCCCCTGGCGTCGCGCGTCTATCGAGTTCCTTCCCCTCATCAGTTGGTCTCCTTCCTCAATCGCGCAGCCTCCTTTCCCTTTATCATGGTTGACACCGATCCCTTTGTCCAGTGGATCGACGTCCCGGATGATCTCCCGGTTCTCCCACCCGTTGACGAAGATGTTGTTTCTGGCCTTAAAGACATGTGAGCCATCGATCCACGAGTATCCAATTCTTGCCTCACTTTAGCCTTAGCGCGAGTCTAGGGCCTCAGGCTGACCTTGATATCGATGAACACCGATATGAGCCAAACAGTGGCTTATTGCTTGGAACATGCCACACAGTCCCCCAAGATGTCACGTTCAGCGTTCCCGCGCACCCTCCGACTGCCAGTATAGACGTGAGTATGGCTGCTGTTATGTAAGATGATATAGATGTTCAGAATACGTACTACTAGTCCTTCCCGTCACCCATTTCTTATTCAAGCTTTTACCCTCCGGCGCTTTCACCGGACTCTTCTCCGAGCAGTATCGCATCATCCACCCCGTGGCTAAGGACTCCGGCAGTCGATACATCCCTTCATGTGGCCAATTTCACGCCGGCGCCAGATATGTTGTTGCCTCTTACAGAAACAGAGGAGACGTGTTCCTCAACAATGCAGCTTGTCGACCAGTCTGGAAACAGTCTGGAAGACATCCAGTCAATGGTTCCGGAGATGATGCCAGAGGACATTGCATGCACACCCCAGGTCGTCTTCAACACTTCCCTTCCTCTCCCCAATGCACCATCGTTGATGATATCCCCATCACATTCCCAATTTGAAACTGAGGCTGTGCTTGGATCAATTCATCGCTCATCACCAATTCCCTTTTCACCCTACTTGCAGTCTCTGTTCGCGTTTTCTCAGGAGGTTTGTAACGCCCAAGAAAATCCATCATGTGGATACTCCGCGTCTCCATCCTTGTCCCCGCTAAGCACTCTCAGCATCTTTTCTCAATCTCCAAGCATGTCCACGAATCCATTGCCATTTATCAAATACTCTTCGTTATCACCTGAAATTTCACTCGTGCCACTCTCCGAGGCTGACGAAGAGTTTGGAACGAGCACTTCCGTTGCGACTTCGGGTAGGTTGCAGAGGAAGCGCGGCGTGGGAACTCTCGGCGATGCCAGCAAGACTCACACTTCAAAACGTTCAAAAGCCAAGAGGGACGATGACGACGAGTGGAACCCAGACTCTGAGCGTGTCAAGCGCCCCAGAGTCGTAGCATTTTCGCATCCCGCCAGGCAGACATCATCGATCCCGAGCTCTCCGCTGGGCGGAAGCTCATCGTGCGGGACAAGTCAGGACTCGGAGGGGCAGTCCGATACCCATACATGCTGCGAATTTTGCGGGCAGAACTTTACACGCGCATCGGATTATATCCGCCACATGGAAAACTCGGCTAGTCATCCAGAGACGCGCAAAGTGTGGCCATGCCCATACTGTGATAGCGAATTGGGGCGGAGAGATGCTCTTGGACGTCACATTCGGACCATACATCCCGGGAGAACTGTCTCTATTTCAACCTCGGGAAGTCGTCTTTCCAGGGGTCTGAAGGAGTCATCTTTGGAGCGGATGGGACAGAGGCAAGTGCCGCCGATGAGACAGCTGAGGAAGGACACGCGTAGGCACCGTTGATTTGAAAGCACTCGAAAGCACTTGTATCTCTAGCATTTCTTGGTTCTGGCTGAATTGGTATATACCACCACTACATGTATCATCTCCACAATCTTTGGCTTGCTTGACAATGTCAAGGGATCACTGCCACTGACATCCCGATATTTGAATGATCATCGATCAGGCCTCAAAGCTATGCTCTCTTCCGGTAAACACTGCGACTAAATGTACTTCAATCCCCTGCCAACTTCCGAAAAAACTTGAAGTGCAGCAGGTGTTCACCGCCGGTCTCCGCTCCTCAGCACAAAACCCAGCACTCGGCAGTGTGCGGTACCAAGCTTGATACATGGCCTTCAGTGATTTGATTATCAGCAACACAGAAAGTCTTGGTGATCGTCATTGGAGAATGATACTACCAGAGCTTTCTAGAGTTCGATCTCGGGGCGCATTTTCATCCGAGTATATTTGGTGGAGATCAAATGCCGAAGATGAACCATTCGAATACTCTGTTCAGCAGAAACCACTTGGTCAATTCGGCACTTGTAGAGCTGGCGAAAAAGTCCCCTGTCAGCCGGTACAGCATCATGGATCTTGTCCAACAATATTTACATCACTTGTCTATACGATGCGGTAGTCAAAAGATGTAAGAGATGACTAGCACGGACCAGCTTTTCGTGTCCAAGAAGCCTTACGTCGTAACCGCGACTTCCATGTCTTTGGTTCCCCGTTCGTGTGAAGTTGCAAATCTGGCGTGGATTCCACCGAACAACCTTGAACTCATGTTTTCATTCAAAAGTGCTTCTTGAAGGGCTCAATATCCTACAAACTCCCGTGGATTGGCCGAGTTAAATAACATCCTGAGTACACACTAGTAAGTGGACGTGGGTTAGTATCCCGGGAGCCGATGAAAGAGCTCGTACTTACTAGTAGTTGGAATGCTAGAAGTTGGAAGCTTCATATTATAGCTTGCTATCACGTACATTGCGGGCTTACGGGCTCCCGTACAACTTCGAAGTTTTATTGTGACCAACTGTCAGAATTACTGATAGCAAATTTGATCGCGGGATACGCGGAAAGAGACTAGCCATGTAGTATGTTCAACAGCAACGGAAATTGCGCCGATAGTACGCTCCATTCCTTGGGTTATTGTTGCGTATTTATAACACAATAAAGTCCGGTGCGCGTCGATGGCCACGAATCAGAATGTCCCACTGTTCAGCTGCAAACATCCTGTCAGTCTGATGGACCTATTGTAATCACCCGGGCCACTTATAATT
Source organism: Pulveroboletus aff. annulatus (assembly GCA_038094595.1). Lineage (NCBI taxonomy): Eukaryota > Fungi > Basidiomycota > Agaricomycetes > Boletales > Boletaceae > Pulveroboletus > Pulveroboletus aff. annulatus. The sequence goes on from JBBPTX010000242.1 coordinate 19,578, forward strand.
CCTCCAGGATCATGACACGTTATCTTGACATCTCGCGCGAAATGCACTCAGATAAACCCTAGATGGACCTGGAAGTACATAGAAAGGAATCAGTCGTCAAAAGTTGATCTCGTGCACATGAAACTGATATTTAATAACTGCCGTGGTTGAACGTTCACTCAGTCGAAGGGGCTCACTACAGCCTCGTGGATCACCGTAGATTTCCGAGTCAGAATAAGGTACCTGTCAAATCAACAATGTAGGAAAAAGATATAGGCACGAACGGTTTTGCCACAGCTTCCATGGGATCGCTGATTGACCGCCGACTTGAACGACTAGTAATACTACGTGGTGTTTGACACTGTCACAGACTCGGACCTGAGACCATGGCAGCAGCGAGTCAGATGACATAAGCATTCAGGATTGAACTTGTAGCCAAGGTTTGGCTTCTTAGATCGCCTCACATGACGGACGACACCACTCTGTATGATACACACTTGTGGATACCAGAGCCCGAAGCCAAGGACCCCTCAAGTGATCCGACACCTTCGTCGTCGCGTGCCCCCAAATTGCTAAGGGAGCGGCTCTATGTGGGCAATCTCAGTCCAACAGTAGATGAGTGAGCCGAAAGATTTCGATTGCCAATCGAACCCATATGCTGAGTATTTTGTCTTAGATATACATTACTTCACGTCTTTACAAAGTTTGGGAAAATCGCAAAACTCGACTTCTTGTTTCACAAGTCTGGTATCAACAAGGGGAAGCCACGGGGGTATGCATTTGTCGAGTTTATGAACGAAGCGGTAAGTGAACGTGCGCCTTCGGTTATGTTGGTAGTTTTTTGACGTTTTGTACCCGTTATCACGAACGTGCGTTGGATGGCGGTACTTTGCTGGCTACATGACCGAAGGCTTTATTCGGAAAGTGTCACTGACTGCACTCGTTGGCCATTTAGGACGCAGCAAAGGCTCTGCAGATTGCGAACGGCAAGCTCTTGCGTGGTCGTAAGTTGGTGGTTACGTTTGCACAACAAGCACCCAGCCACGATTTGCGATCCACATCACATTTGGGTAGGGGCAAGAGGGCAGATGCCACACCTACTGCGCTGAGCTTAGCGAAGAGCAGTGGGATTGCACGACCCGAAGCGTGAGTAGACGCGGGATCAATTTTTTTTTCTCAGAAGGGTCGGCTCACAGCATACTCTAGCAAGACATCAAATAAGATTGCCATGATGGAGGCCAAGCTTCGCCAGATGGCAAATTCGTCTTCCTTGGGTGAGAAACCGGGTCTTCCGAGTAAACCGGTAGCCCTGCAGTTGAAAGAGGATGGCGCGCAGTCTCAAAGGATGTCGAGTCGTGGGACAAGGCTTGCCTCTGACGAGATCAAGCGGTTAAGGAGTGAAGGTGGACGGCCTGCACGTAAACGGGCACCGCCAACACAGCATGCGGACTCCTCGGATATGATGAAGGTTCTGCCTTCAACTAAGCAGCGGAGTATACCTGGCGTGAAGATTATGAAAGGGTCTTCAAGTAAAGGAATCACACCATCGATATAATATTCCCGATTCCCACCTGCCTAATTTCTGGTATCCTGGAGAGGGTTGTTGGGTTACATGCCTTGTTGCTGAAATTAGCACCATCACTTTGGTAGAATTGACTGTAACTTTAAATGCCTGTTGGTTATTTTACGCCTCCATCAAAGAGTTTTTGAGGTACTGTACAGTCAAAGTTTCATCGCGGAAGGCCGTATAAGTATGTTTCGCGGGAATGAATCGGGCCGTTAAAGAGTCGACCCCACGAGCGGGGCCCGGCAGACGGTGAGATCATCACGCGGCATTTATTGCTTGTCAACCAACAAGCATCATGACAAAATATATTGAAAATCTCATCAAGCATTCCCCTTCCGGACTTAACCCCAAAGGTGCCGCAGCGCCTTGCGCAGCAAGGCGTAGGCTTGATTTCCTAGTATCGCAACGGGGAAGCGTCATAATCGCCTCCGGATCTAATCCATGGATGATGATTGGCTGCTGCTGGTCATTCAAATGTCTAGATGTCCCCCTAGCGGAACAACCGGACTTCCTTCTCGCGTATCCTGATCTCAGGTGAGACATTCTGAGTTCTAATCAACTCATTGACGAATCCTTTTCCCATCCAGCTGACTTGTTTTCGACAGAAGCGTACCATGGCTTCTCAGCGGCACTTGAAAATGATTGTGCTGCTCCTCTTATAATCAGGATACCTCTCTTCTTTCTTCCCCCATCCTCACATACTCCCAAGATGCCTTCCTCTCAAGTCTTAAACAGCAGGGACGGTGCCGTTTACACCACTTCAAACGGTGCCCCTGTCGCACACCCATACGCAGCTCAGCGTGTTGGCACTGTCGGCCCCCTCCTTCTCCAAGGCCCGTGGTGATCCCCACTCTGACAGCCTCATCTATCTGATCGCGATGTTTCCAGACTTCCACCACATCGATCTCCTCGCCCACTTTGATCGCGAGCGTATCCCAGAGCGTGTCGTGCGTATATTTGGATGAGTCGGTCTCCGTTTGCTCGTATCTCACTATGACCACCACAGGTCCACGCCAAAGGTGCTGGAGCACACGGTTACTTTGAATTGACTGACAGCCTTAGTGATATCACCTCTTCTAAACTCTTCACGGAGACCAACAAGAAACACCGTGCCACCGTCCGATTCTCCACCGTTGGTGGCGAACTCGGTTCTGCGGACACTGCTCGTGATCCTCGTGGCTTTGCCATCAAAATCAGAACTGAGGAGGGAAACCTTGACTGGGTATTCAACAACACACCCGTCTTCTTCATCAGAGATCCCGCCAAGTTCCCTCACTTCATTCACACCCAGAAGCGTGACCCCCAAACTCATTTGAAGGATGCTGACATGTTTTGGGTATGATCCTAGCTTTTGTGCGTATCTGCCGCGTCTTTAGTTTGATCTACTACAGGACTACCTCACGCAAAACCCGGAGTCTGCCCACCAGGTTACTATCTTGTTCTCCGATCGCGGTACCCCTGATGGCTACCACAATATGCACGGTTATTCCGGCCACACCTACAAGCTCGTCAAGGACGATGGAAACTGGGTTTACACTCAGATCCACCTCATCGCTGATGGCGGTTTCAAGGTTGGTATGATATGCGGATTGCGCATTCTCGTTTCTTATTTCAAACTTCAGACCCTTGATAGCCCCACGGCAGGAAGACTGAGTGGTGAAAACCCTGACTATGGCATTCAAGCCCTCTTCGAAACTATTGAAGCAGGAAGGTTTCCGACTTGGACAGTTTACATTGTACGTGGTGATATCTAACGAAGGGATTTGCGACACCTGATCAACCCGCTTTTAGCAAACAATGACACCCGAGCAAGCCGAGGCTTTTCGTTACAACGTTTTGGATCTTACCAAAGTCTGGTCCCACAAGGATTACCCCTTGCGCAAGATAGGTAAACTTGTGTTGAACGAGAATGTTCAAAACTACTTCGCCGAGGTTGAGCAGGTCTGTCCTCTTTGACCTTCCGGAACGCAGGGTGGTTTAACAGGAATACAATTCAGGTTGCTTTCTCTCCTTCTCATACTGTCCCCTACTTCGAGCCTTCCAGCGACCCTGTCTTACAGTCTCGCCTCTTCTCTTACCCCGACACCCACCGCCATCGCCTTGGTGCCAACTACACCCAGTTACCTGTTAACCAGCCTCGTGTCCAGATTGCAAACTTCCAGCGCGACGGTCCAATGGCCATAGACAACCAGGGCTCCCGCCCCGCCTACCAGAGCAGCCTTCTCCCGTTGACGTTCCTCAAGAACAAGGGTTCCACCCACGGGTCTCCTCGCGACGCCGAGCGTGAGGCTAATCACGAGAAATGGGTCGGTGGTGCGTACTGGGATTTGAGCGAAATCACCGAATGTCAGTCATCCGTATCATCACCGCGGGGAACCGTCTGATCGAGCATGGTTCGTGCAGTGGACTTCGAGCAGCCACGTGCCCTCTACCTTAATGTTATGAATGAAGTCGATCGTGAGCACCTTGTCAACAATATTGTCGAACACGTCCGCGCCGTGAGGAGTGCAGAGATCAAGGGAAGAGTCCGTGAGTTTTATCTCGGTTTATCTACGGGACTCTTCTCTGTTTGTCTGACTTCGTCCGTCGGTAGTCTCCTACTGGGCTTCCATTCACCAGGATCTCTCAGACCGCATCGCAGCTGCCCTCGGTCTCCCAAAAGCTGGACCTCTCCAAGGAACTAAGCCCGCTGCTGAGGCTGTCCAATCCCGCGTTCAGCATGCGTGAGAATGTCTGGGATGTATCTCATTCGAACTTGATGAAATCGCATGTGTATTTGTCAGATGGTATCATGCATGCATGTATGTATACGTACAACCAATCAAAATGCAACCGAGATTACTGCCTTGGGAGGGCCACTCAGTCACTCGGTGGATGCCCTCAACGTAGTGGTACACAGGTTGGATCCACAGTGAATAAGTATTAAAACCGGATTCTGGAAGATATTTCATGGGCACAAACCACTTGAAAAGGAACGTGTGTATATCACAAGTGACTAAAGATATAATGAAGAGCAAAAGATAACCGAGTTTGGCCGCTCAAGCATTTCTGATGCCTTTTGGAACTTTTCTTGTAGCTCTGAGTTTCCAATGACTTTTGCGGCCTGCGTCATTTGTCGTAAAAGCTCGCCTAGTCGCCTGAATACGCGGATGAGGTTGCCTTCAAACTGGTCCGTTAACTGCAAAAGAACATTATTTTGATGTGCCAAACACGATCTCTCGATGTGATTACCGACCTTGCATATGTCTGAAAAGGATGCCCCACGACACCAATGAAGCACTGCATCCATGAGTTCTACCTTGAATGACTGAACATACTCGTCTTCGACGAGGGAAAGCTTTGACTCTTGAGATACCTTGGCGATACGTCGAGCTAGCTCTTGCATCACGCGAAGAGGCGCCGCAAGCTCTTCAGTGAGCTTTGTCTGCTGTTCACTCTAATATTGATGTCGATTAATGCAGCTATGCGTCAAATATGTATCACGATTACTGACCTTTTCCGTGAACACGAAACAGCTCAATAAGCTGGCACATTGCTCCGGTACCAGGGTGTTGAAAGCGCCATTGAAAATCAGCTCGGTGAGTAATAGTTCGTCGCCAGTGCTGATTTCACATGCGACACGACCTTTCATTTCGGCAATGTCTGACGAATTCGTGAAGCCTAACCGTCGTAACACGCGTTTTCGGGACTTGAGTTCCTCGAGCTGTAAAACATCATGGGTTGCCGAGATCCGTTTCTTCAGCACTCGGATGTTTGTTTGGGCCATCTGTTTCTGTGCGTATAGAGTATACAGCTGTGGAAGTCGAGAATCTCTGTGGAGAGGATTTGAGTACATCTTTTTTTCCATGAGGTCGATTTTCTGAAAAACGCCCAAACTTAGCGTAAATAGATGACACGCCAATTACGCCTTACTTTGACAAGGCTGAGGAATTTTTCGTCCTTGATTCCCATGTTCTCAATTGGGTCGAGCAATGTTATACCCTCGGGGAACCTGCGCTGTACTTCCAACACGCTCTTCCAGACAGTTTCCCTTGCTTGGTCTTGCCGCAAATCTTTTGGTAGGAATATTCGAATATGACTAATTGCATCAACTGTCGACAGCAAGACTGGGACCACCAGTGGGTCACCTTTGAGGCCAGGTGGACAGGGCAGAACGCCGCCTGGTGTTGGCGCATTGATATTCTTGTCTTTGGGAAGAGCAGTCCCTCTTTGACAATTCAAGAGGACGTCCAGAATATATTGTTCGTGTGGAGGGACGTCATCGATCTGAAATTCTGACTTGGTCTGAAATACGCGATTCAATAGGCAAATAACTGCAGGGGAGTGGAACCGACCTTTGACTTGATGCGTTTTTGGAAGTTGATGACTACACCCCAGCCAAAATCGGCATCTTTGTGCTTGACTCGCACTAGCCGGCCGGCCTGGAGAAAGGGTAGGCTGTACGTAGGGTGCGTGATGACCGCTCGGAAGTCACCCGCCATTTGATCGAGCTGTTGGCGATACTCATAGTATGCAGCTACGAGGTGCTCATCCGGAATATGTATTGAATCCCGTCGTCTCTCTTCCGCTCTCAACTCTGAATTGGTAATTTGAGCAAGTTAAGTGACGAATGACCAGCACCGTAAGACGAACCTCTCTCCAGCACAGGAATCCCGGCACTACTTTGGAACTGGAAGAAACACCGTTCGAGCATGTATTCGGGACTGATTCCTTCTACTTTGAGAAGATTTAAAACCATATTATACCCCAAATGAAAGGCAGAATCAAGCCGATCAGCCTCTCCCTTGATCATCGTCTTTGCAGAGGCGGGCTCGAGTTTTTCGTCACACATCATAATGACGACGCCACGATCGTCTAAGCCACGACGACCCGCACGACCCGACATCTGGATGTATTCCCCAGAAGAGAGGTCCCGAAATTCACGACCGTCAAATTTACGGGCTGCCGTGAACACGACAGTCTTCGCAGGCATATTAAGACCGATAGAGAATGTTTCAGTGGCGAAGAGCACTTTGATAAGACCTTCCTGGAAGAGAATCTCAATGACCTCCTTTAGGATGGGTAGAAGACCGCCGTGATGGATGCCGATCCCACGTTTTAGAAGGGGAAGAAGGTTTGATATCTGTGGCAGATTGCGATCGTCCTGGGAAAGATTTTCGATGGCGTTTTGGAAAATATTCGCAACTAGTTCTTGTTCATCATTGGAGTTGAATTCGAATTTGGACATGGTCAATGCCAGGGCCTCACATTCTCGCTTGCTGAATGCAAAGACGATGACAGGATTATAATTTTTTAGCATGATCATTTTAATGATCTTGGAGATGTCCGAAGACCCTACGGAACAATGAGAAAACCATTGATCACGGCGAAGCGTAACGTACCTTTCTTTTCACCACCTTTTCTGGACTTCCCTTTACGACCCTTACCGCTTTGAGGGTCTGCTGGATCCTCACCCATCCTCTCCTGTAGGGTGCCCATTGCTTTGCTGAAGTTATCTTCCTTGAACTCCCCCTTCTCGTTGACTACTAGGTAAATGCCCTCCCCACCAGCGGGAAAGAGGTAGTGTTGTAGAGGCGTAGGTCGGAAGTCGGTGTATACGACATGGCAGGGCTGTTCGTGCGACTTGCATATCCACTCTGCAAATTGCATCGCGTTTGGGATGGTTGCTGATAGAAAGACATATCGGACGGTATGTGGGAGCAGGATAATAGTTTCCTCCCAGACTACACCACGTTCCTTGTCCCGCATGTAATGAATTTCGTCGAATATAACCCATGCAACTTCTCGCATGATTTCGGAGCCGCGGTATAACATCGAGCGCAAAATCTAACAGGGATAAAGAGCATGTTCTAAAACAAGATGGCATACACTCACCTCCGTGGTCATGACCAGACAAGTTGCGGATGGGTTAATTGTAACATCCCCCGTCATGAGGCCTACGTCACCAAACTCGGCAAGCATTTCGCGATACTTTTGATTACTGAGAGCCTACATGAAGCCAAACGCGTTGATTGACATCTCAGCTCACACAATATCTGATGTGGTTCGAACCTGCTCACTTTTATTGGACTAGTGTAAATTACACGTTGTCGGTTCTGAAGACATTGGGCTATGGCGTACTCTGCGACCACTGTCTTACCGGCGCTAGTGTGCGCCGACACCAAGACACTCTCGTTACGTTGGATAGCATACACGGATACCTGCTGGAATGGGTCGAGTGTGAATTTGTATTCGCGGGCAGGTTTTGAGGGAGGAATATGTTTTGCGATGGGAACATAGTCATACCCGGGTGGAATGGCAACTTGATGGCGAACCTGAGTAGTATAAGGACAGAAGACATTGTCTTGTTGTTTCACCGACCTGATGTCGAAGTTCGAGTCGTGAACCCTCTTCAACTGGCCCAGTCAAACCACCGCTCGCAGCCATCTCACGCTTCGCCTCCGTCTGGAACTCATCCACCACAACCGGAATGGGGCTGGAAGCGCGAGGTCTCTTCACGGGCCTTTCGGCGGCCTCACGCTGCGCTTGTGGCAGCAGATCCACATTGGCATTTCCAGGGCTCAGTTTTCGCTTTTGGCTTGAGGTAGACACGGGAACAGATGGGGGTATAGGTATCTTGTCTGTGAGTGTTTCATTGTCGCTGTCGTCCTCTGGTTGGGCGTGATCGAGGAATGAAAACAAGTCCGGCGCCATCGCGAGCAGCAACGAGGCAACTGCACCGAATGGTATTCGTGTAGGCCACTGATTATGTAAATGGATAAATTTTCCCAGGCTTCACACGATCCTGACAAGTTGAATGCTAACCTTAGTACGCCTGGCGCAGTGTTCTCCCGGTCACTGAACATTCACAAAAGTCAGTGATTGTTTGCCGGTGAGCTTTCCCATGAGCACAGATGAACTGGCGGTATCAGGAGTCGGAGGTTAAGATTATATAATTAATACTGATTGGCTGGGAGTGCTGATAAATTTTTGGTGGCGGTACAGATCGGATTAGTAATTACCCTGCCACCTACAGAGAAGGGCCCAACTGGCAAAAAACTGCAGAAAGTTATGTTCAGTTGGCGAAGTGCATACAATTTCTCACGGTTCGTGCACAGTGGCCTTCAATTCCGTTCAGTGACCGGGAGAACCCTGTCGCAAGATCAGAACGTATCTTGAAAGGAACTGGTTTGCGGAGACTAGGCGTACTAGTCTCCGCAAACCACTGGGTTCCTTTCAAGATTCACTCTGATCTTGCGAAGCTTACGTCGCTTGACAGGAATTCTTGGACATCTCGCAATAGAACAAAAACATCCGAGTCCGAGTTCTTGCTACGGATCCGGTTGCAGTAACAATGGCGGCAAATGAGACACGCTCTGTCTTGTCTCCCGGAGAGTCGTCTCAGCTCCTTGTCCAGGGATCTACCTATAAAATGTCGGGCTCACAATGAGAAACCACAAACTCACTTCCAATGTCGTTCTCTCCCTCCCTCCCAACTCTCATCGCGCTCTGGGGCGTGGTGACAATTTATATTGTGCGTATTCGCAGGTCACGCACACGATATCCCTTGCCCCCCGGACCGAAACCCCTTCCTTTGATCGGAAATTTACTTGATCTTCCACTGAAGGACGAGGCTGCGACGTACAACGCGTGGGCCAACAAATACGGTTCGTTCTTAAGTTGTTGAGACATATTGACTACTCTAAAACCTCTTTAAGGCGACTTGGTCTATGCGAACGTTATAGGACACCGTCTGCTCTTCGTCAACTCCCCACAGATCGCGAACGATCTCTTTGAGAAGCGCTTTATCAATTACTCTGACAGAAACAAGTTACCGATGATCAACGATCTGTTGAGTTTCTTTTTGTCGCAGCAAGAGCGAAGCTAATCAGTCATGTAGAATGGGCTGGGACTGGAGTTTCGGGCACATGCCATACGGCTCGTATTTTCACCGCCTCTGAGCACACAGATCAGTAATGTTTGCCTATTCGATAGGGGAGCGCTGGAAAAAACACCGCAAGATGTTCGAGCGCCAATTCCGTCCTGCCGTGTCCCCAACCTACTGGCCCCTCCAACGGAAGGAAGCGCATTCACTTCTCAGAAACATTCTGGACTGCCCAGAAGACCTCATTGAACATCTCAGACAGTAATCACGGATCATTCACTTTCTGCTCCACACAGCTGACTGTCGTATAGTAATGCAGCGGCAGTGATCATGAACGTGATCTACGGGATAAAGATCTCACTAAAGGCGGACAGATATATCGACATCGCAGAGAAGGCTTTGGAGGGGATGGCAAAGGCAGCAGCCCCAGGAGCATTTCTCGTCGACGTCTTTCCTTGGTGTGAGTGGTGCTCTCAAAGGCAGACAATTCCCAACTGATTATAACCCAACAGTGAAATACGTCCCAGAGTGGGCACCTGGGGCAGGGTTCCAGACAAAGGCCGCGAACTGGAGGAAGTACGTGCTAGAAATGCGAGATGCCCCCTTTACAGCTGTGCAGAAGGCATTGGTTGGTACACGCCAGTCTGCCGTGGGTTAAACTAACCGTTAAAAGACTGCAGGAACTGCGTCTCCGTGCTTCGTTACCCATCTCATGGACGATTTGACTAATACCGAGGACGCGTCGGAGCAAGTTGAGATTATCAGGGGGTGTGCGGGCCTTGCATATGCCGGTGAGCGCGGGCGCTGATTTCGAAGTTCTGACGTACTTACTGCAGTCCTTAGCCGGTGCAGAAAGTGTAAGCAGGTAACTCAAGGAGCACATTTACTATGCTGATTTCCTGTAGACTGTATCCTCTTTGTCGTCGTTTTTCTTGGCCATGGTTCTTTACCCTGCAGTCCAAGCCAAGGCCCAAGCGGAACTGGACTCTGCCATTGGGCCTGGACGTCTCCCTGACTACAATGACAGACCTTCCATGCCCTATATCAACGCCATCGTCAAGGAAGTGCTCCGCTGGAATCCCGTAGCACCGCTTGGTGAGTATTCGCCGCTGATGGCGACAATCAACGGGATTTATTTTTTCTACTCCAGGTCTTCCTCACATGGTCACCAAGGACGACATCTATAATGGATACTTCATACCCGCTGGAACAACGATAATCGGTAATACTTGGTCAGCTATTTTCTCTGGCGAAACCTCTGTCGAGATACTGAGATCAGCTCGATGCAGGACTATCTTACACGATGAGCGCAACTACTTGCAGCCTATGGAATTCATGCCCGAGAGATTTCTGAACCCCGATGGAACTGAGAACGAGGAGGTTCTTGATCCTGCGACCGCGGCGTTTGGCTACGGACGGCGGTACGTTTCAATTTGGTTCTGCTGCTGAGTACATAGTTGAGAGCTCCGTTTCCAGCATCTGTCCGGGCCGTTTCATGGCAGACGCTACACTGTGGATTTCTATTGCATGCATTCTTACCGTTTTCGACATTCGTCCCGGCAAAGACAAGGACGGAAATCCGGTTGAGGCGAAGCCGGACTTTGAGTCCGGGATGATCTGGTAAGTGCAACAGCCGAGTGCAAGGACAGACAATGCTCAGTAGGATTGAAATCAGTCACCCCAAAAGCTTCTCTTACTCCATTTCCCCTCGTTCCGAAGTGGCGGAAGGAATCATCAGAGAGACAGCCATTCTCTCTTAAGAGTCACAAATACACCACACGTTTTTCTTTATGTCAATATGAGTTTCATTTTTTTGATAGAGGTGTACGTCAAAAGACATGGTCTTATGCCCAGCCTACAATTATTTCTCGTGCACAATTATTTTTTTGATGAGACCAGTACCCAACCGTTCAATCTCGTTCAATACGGATTGTTGATTGAGCAAAACAGTGTCTCTTTTGTCCTTTCCTTTGGAATTTCCACCCTGTACAGCTCAGTAAATTACCTGTGTATGTATACACAAATGACGGTCTCACCTCGGTGGCTGGTGTGCTCGAGAAACCACCAAGAGCTCTAAATGGACGAATACCAGACACATTCGAGAGCCATATTGCACCAATACGATGCCCCCCGTAAATGTCGAAAAAGAATTTAAGCGTGTCCGAGTAGATAGACTGGTTGAAACGGTTAGGCTGTGCAGAGATTTAAGTCATAGGTGTACCTGACGCACCTGTAAGTCATCCACTAACATGCGAGCTGGATCAAATCCTGGGCGTGACACCTTGTCGCCTTCGGAAGTATGACTCATACGAGTTTTCGACCACACCGACTCATCTACGTTTATGTTTTGGTAGTACCTGGGTAATACGGCAGGGTCAAGTTCAATTACGATATCGTAATCATCTGTCGCATGAGAGAAAAGTCGCTAAAGCGCGTAATAAGTGGCCAGCCAAATCACCTGCATTGGGCTCCCACCTTGACACTAAGTGGGTCAATGTCAGCATCCTGGACAATCTTACACGCTTCCTTGGCTAGCGCGCGCAGACGGTGTGCAGCCACAAGGTCCGGGCCACTCGAAGTCCACATTTTCCCGCCGGGGTCCTCTGAGGTTGAAATAGTCCATACGCCTTCTTTGGAGCTTACAGCCATGACCGGGGTTTCTGCAACAGGAGTGCTATCCTCGTGGAGAGGGACGAAAAGAGGGTTTTCAGGTGTCCAGTCCTTTAAAAACTCCATTACCATTGCAAACCCGCGCTCTTTGCTTCTTGGTATGCTGACAGCCGTGTCGGGTAATGCAATAGATGTACCGATAAATGGGCGTGCGCATAGTATCTCCACTGCTTCCTCTGATACGTGGATCTCGAGAAGCCAATGCGATGCGAGCCAGCGTTTGACTAAACGGACTGTCCCAGGGTATGCTATGTAGCGATGGGAAAGTGTAGCAATGGCACGGTGATGTCTAGGTGCATGAATAAAACTGCGCGTGTAGTGGTCCAAGGCTCGACTGGCCATATGCTGGTCCTTGGAGGGCTGAGTGTGGGAGTTGGAGGGAAGTTTAATGGATGATGTGAGTCGTTCGAGCAAGATTGCTTCTCGATCATGCCATATCCGTGCAGAAAATGCCCAGCCCTCGGGGGTGAGTATTTCAAGGGAGGAGTGATCTTGGATATCTGAGTCGCAGGGTCGTTTAATACGCACGGATGCGCGAAGACCGGGGATGTCTGTCATGAGAGCGGATGCAAATGCTTCAAAGAACGCCAATTTAATCTTTTGAATGGCACAAAGATCGTCTGGCCATTTTGAAGATTTCTCGAATTCAAGGACGATCGGAATTTGAAAATGATACCGAAGAGGGACGGGGAGTGCGAGAGAGGAAGACTGAGGGAGGGGGAGAGGACTGAAGGTGCTCGTGTATCGTAGATGTTCGGCAGTGGGACTGACGTTCGATAGGATAAGGGGAAGTTTCTCATCCAGGGATTTCAATTTCTTGACCATACTATCAAAAGCAATTAATGCTGCCTTGAATCCACCGGTGACACCTGAATGTTGGTGAAGGCTTGCCATGCAATCTGGAAGGCGGAGCTTTGCGTCGAATGGCGTTGCAATGGTCTGGATATCTACGTCCGGAATTCCGAAGTGAAGGTGTAAGAGATGGCGAATAATGAGGACTGGAATATGGGCTCTCTCGTCGGACGTTTTTACTTCCCAGACAACGCTCTCAAATATACGTCCATCTTTGAATCGGCGTAGCTCAGCTCTGGGACCCCACAGCTGACGGAATGCCCTGGCAGCTTCAGTGTCCTGTTCTTCAGCAGGGGGACCGTGGTCAACAAGCCTAAATGCATCCTGAGCACTGTAGATGAGGCCAATATGGACAACGGGTATCCGCGGAGGCGTCGACATTTCAGATATACTTCGGACGTCCAACGAAGGGTGGAAAATTGCAACAGCTCGTACGCGGTCTCCGAGACCTCGCCGAAGGATCCTTGAAATTGCTGCGAGGAGAGCATTGTCGGAGGTTCCATACTCCATGAACTCAAACGTTGACCGGTGTTTCGACACACGCGAGAGGTCAACCCTGTGTACTGTCAATGCTAAACTTAGAACAAGTTGTAATAAACTCACCGTATAACCCCATCGCAACGCTTCAGAAGGTGTGCTTGATCTTCGAGGAAGACTCTTGCGAATACGTCTTCTGTACCGGTAGAATCATTGAGTTGTTCAAGGGTCTGTTGTGCATCATATCGAAGCTTGTGTAAAAGCATCAATGGGTGTGCAGTTATTGTGTAACCAACCATACCATGTCGAGGGAAGTCAAAGGAACATCAACCAGATGGTTGATAGTGGAGGTTGTATCAACAAAGATGGAGGAGTGGTTAGATGCATATTCTTCTGGCGAAAACTGAATAGACAGTCATGAGCCTCGTCCTAAGAAGTATATCGAACGCCATTTTGCTTACTTTGTGTCCATTGGCAGACTTTACGAACGTAGGTGCAGTCCCGAATTCCTGCATGGCTAACGAACCCGCATAAGGACGGATGGACGAGGCCTAACAAGAGCTTACCCAGAAAGTCTAACGATGCTCGGAATAACTGATATGAACTCAAACCCTTTCCGGCAGACCTTCGTCTACCAGTCGTCCTTTTTCCAACAACGAGAACAGGCTCTTCTCCGTCGATGATGGCCCCCAACACAGAGGTCCACCACGATCCCTTTCCTTCAAAGCCATGGATGCAAAGGGCACTTTCGCCATAACCTCTTTGGTTTGCCCACACTCGAAGCAACGTATGGGCGTCTCTAAATGCCAGACTAGACTGGATGAGCGCATTGGTCGATAGTAGCGAAAGTCTTGGGAAAGTGGAGAGAAGGATGGCTGTGTTGTATATAGGTGTGGACGGGTTCGAGATGGAGAAAATAGCATCCGAAACTGGCTGAATGCGAACGTTGCAGTGAGACGGAGAGAGTCGATGCAAGGGCATGGGATGAGAAGAGGGAAGCACGGGGTATATGTGAACTTCAGCGTGAGTTTTCGAGAAGTCATGCGTAGTCCCTGAGCTTTGTTAATACATTACCAAAGATTAAATCACAGAATGCTAACCTTTTCGTGGACGAATTACGAGGACCGCCAGTCGCGGATCACCTAGAGCTGCTCCGTAGAAAACGTCCACCTGGAATGAGTTCGATATCGACTGGGCAACTACGGCGAGGTAGTAAGAACGCTTGTGAAAGTATCGCGCATCCAAGTAGTCTTTCTCTTGGAAGAGAGACTGCATGACAGATCAAATAGTTGACTGAGCAAATCTGGGAACAAAACTTACCGAGGGCATCTCGATGGACAAGTCAACTCCGAAAAATCTGCCATCTTTCTTTTTCACATTGATTTTGTTCGCCCAACTGCCTGCGACGTATACATCCGATGGCGGTTCGAATGCTACTGTCCATTTCGCTTCTTGGGTGGGGTGCGGCAAGGCAAATGGAACTGCAACACCGCTTTTCGACAATGTACGAGAGGCGACGAGAGGATTTTGTGGCTGGACTGAAGGTAGTGATAAGAGATGTGACCGAAGAGCGAGCAGAAACTGGTCCAAGGCTTCCCTCCGTGATTCCTTGGGCGTCACATTGGGGAGGAGGGCATCGATCTAAACTGGTACTCAGCAGGCAGACAAATTGCAGGTGAAATGAAGGGCACACCTGAAGTTTGAATGAGCTTGACTGATACAAATCCGCTGCATCCTTCAGTTCTCTAAGTTCTTCCCCTGTTGGGAGCTTATGTTTCTGTACACACGTTAGTTGACACGACCACTGGATTGCCTGCAATCGAGGACCTTTACAATCTCTGCATCCGGTTCCTCGTCCACTTCATCTTCATGTTTGCGCTTCAAGTCGGACGCCATCTCGATCAAAAATTGAGTTGCCAAATGAACACAGCAGGTAAACCAGTAATGAAGCTCCAATACCCCTCTTCAGGGGGTGACCATGTAATATACGTTGGCTAACTTAGTCATCAATAACGATAACCTCGGACCGCGCAGGCGTAATTCTGGGTCTACTGCGCAACCGTTCAACCTCCTCTCCCACCATGTCCGGCTCTCTTGGTCGTTTCCTTCCTGATGTACGCGACACCGTGGAGGCGGGGATGGAAACTTCGTCACCCAAATCATCAATTATGATGGGTTGGGACTGCGGTTGTTGCCTGGTACTCGAAGGCCCACTGCTGCTAGCCACAGCGCGTTCATTTCTGCTGGAAGATGCCACTTGAACGCTGGACGTCTTGTCCTTGTTATTTATTTTCCTCTTACTCGATCCGGCGATCGTTGTAGGAGCCGAAGTCTGTTGGGGTGGTGGTGACGGTGGCCGAGCGTACAGATCGGTCCAGCGCCTCGCTGTTCGGTCGTGCTGTGCTCGGTTGCGCATAAACTCTGTGGCGATCGAGGGAACTGGTCGGTGCAACCGTCAGTCGCAGTCGTCGTGAGCGCTTTCGTCCTGCAGCGCCTTACCTAATGGGTCGTCTGCGAAAAGAACAATGGAGATACGCCGGAGAGAGAAGATGAAGGGACGAACGTGGATTGGGATCAGTGAGGAGTGAAGAAAGGGAGAGCATGACCTTGAAGAGCGACAGTGCGGGAGACCAGTTCTGTTTGAGGATGTCAATACATATGTTTCCTTTGTCAGAGATATTCATGTGGTATATCCTGACACAAGGGTTAGTGTCCACTGCGCAGTGGTCGATCAGGATTTGCTTACCTGGTAGCAAAGGTGACTTTCGGTGCTGAGAACCTGGAAAGGGAGTACCTGAGCACGCGTGATCGCTTCTGGGCATCCAGGGGGCTTACGGATAATCGGTGGCAAGTTGGATGTCGACATTGAACACACCGCCTTCATATGGACTTCCCTGGGGGCCTGGTATGGTGGCCGTCCAGCGGTAGAGGTTGTCCTGGGCGGGTGCGAGGGTGATGGCGCCGAGGTCTTCCTTCTTGGCGTCTGCAATCTCGCGGTGGATGCGCTTCATAGTCATCTAGGAAAGAGTCAGTGAGACGTCACAATAAAGGTATCAGAGACGCATGCCGAAGAGGACGATGCGGGTGGCATGGTGGTTGCTGTCAGAGAGGGGTCACGTGTGGTCAGGACTGCATAATGCAGTGAACTCGTTTCATGAGACACACCGTGTAGATCTGCAATGGTGACTCGAATAGCAGTCTAACTGCATCACCGTATGTTTGGCGAATCCGACTCGGAGAGTCCGCGAGTACCCAGCCCATGGGACTCGCTCTCGCCCGCGTCTTCGTCCCCTCCAAGGGTCCCAAAGCTCGTTCCAGAGGCAGACGAGGTCGGCACCTTTGCTGGCTCTTCCCTGCGCCTCATATAACTTGCTTTTCCCCAGGGAAACGTCGAGTACAAACTCCAGCTCCTATCTCCGACCCCCACTCGCTTCGCACGTCTCGTCACACAGCTCAAATGGCGTCTTCTAGAAGGCGGGGGACAGGCATATTATGAACTCGGCGTTGCGGATTCAGGTATGCTCGTTGGACTCCCCCGTCAACAGCTCGAGGAGTCGCTGGAAACCCTCGAAATGATGGCCGGTGAAATCGGCGCATCCGTAATCGTGGTCAAGGAAATAGAAGTACCCCCGGAGCTTTCCAGCTTTTCAGAATCCCAGCTTGAGAGGTGGGATGGCAAGAGAAGTGCCAGGAGAAAAGACTTGTTGCAGATGAACCAGGACACATCTCCTACCACGTCTGCAACGGAGGAGCTTTCGACCACAGATATCGAGGAATCAAGATGTTGCTCTCCAGCTACTCCCGCTTCACTTGAATCGCAATCCGTCCTCACTCGACCCCCACCCACTCCGAACCTATTCCCCTTTGACCCCGCGCTCACTATACTTACCCTGGACCTTGGGGAGGACGTTGCAGACTTTGCTGACAACGAAGCTCCGGATGACGATTTACAGACTGGCCACCCGCTTGAGGTGTCTGTCAACCTCGAAATCTCCTCCGTGTACAAACCCCGCCCAATGAAGAAACCAGTACCACATATCACGTCCCCTCCATTACCCCACCTCGAGTATCCGAAGAGGAGACTCAAGAATGGTCATCCACCATCCAGATCTACAGGTACTGCCTGTCATACTGAAGATCTGATAGTTCAGCAATCCGACGATGGCCACCCCCAGCCAAAGTTCCGCATAGGCAAGTGGGAGAAGCGACGAGAGCCGAAGCTCGGTACCCTATTAACTCATGTCCCTACGCGTCGCTCCACTGACTTGCAAACCGACACCATCGACTACCAAACTACCCCCTCGTGTACCACAGATGAACCTGATGTTTCTGTTCCCCAATCTCTTCAGGTCTCTTCCGTCGCCCCTCAGACACTTGACGTGTCAGAAACAACCGTGGCTAATTCTAAATTGCCACGGCTGATTGTAGAGGCGCTGGTTGTCAGAAAGTTGTCGTTGGATGAAGCGTTCCTAGATTTCGAAGGTTTCTCGCTACAGTAGCCGACTCGACTCGCATCCACCTTCTCAGAGATTTTCACGTCAGGTCGATATATATGTGGTTTCTTTGTTTCTCTTATTTTACTTACAGTTGTGTGTTGTATCTTTCGAATCTTATCTATTGTTGTTGCAGCGACATATCGTAATGGTCGAGAGCAGAGGTACGAGAGAGCTGGTTAAAGATACTTTTCAGAACTTGCCGATCGTCGTGGCCGGGATGGGATAACAAGTTTTCATGATAAACGATAAGTGCATTCACATATTGACACTAAAATGTCTCACAATGGCCCGAACTTCAGCAAGAATAGATTCAAAACGAGGTGCTTAGCTTAACGGCGAAAGGAATTTTGTCGAAACTTAGGCGATGGATTTCCAAACTTTCCTAGCTGTATCTTCCATTACGCTTTTCCACACTGTGCCACCAGAATTACTGGTCTCTAGTTGATCTGAACTCGCCGCGAGCGCGTACGGTATGCCCCGATCTCCACCAGTGCTGACGCCTTTCACAAGCGGAAGCTCGCCAAGAACGGTAACTCCAAGTGTCGAAGCGATGGACCGAAAGGCATCAGGAGAACCAAACAGTTGATGTGAGGTAGTGCAAGAGGGACAAATAAAGTATGCTTGGTTGAGAATAGTTCCTATTATCTGATGGGACAATGTTATGTTATTCAGCCAAGAATGTAACCGCAGAGGACGCACAGGAACAGAGATTTTGCGGAACATGGAGATTCCCCGTCGCACGTCTGCGAGGGCAACATCCTGCGGGGTTGATACGATTACGGCTCCTATTTGATTTCGTAGTATGGATAAAATAGACTTGCAAGACGACCTACCATTCAGAATAACCAACTGTCCGAGTGTCAAGGGAACGTCGCCCGTCCCAGGTGGCATGTCGATGATCAAGACATCCAATCCTGGTCCACCTCCGGACTCTCGCCAATCAACATCAAAGAGCAGTTGTTGCACTGCTTTCTGAACCATAAGGCCTCTCCATACGACGGCGGCATCCGCCCTCGCCTTATCCTCAGTAGATTTTGGAAGAAGGTATCCCATGGACATGGTGGGCAGCCCATGGTTTGTGATAGGTAACATTGCCCCGCCTTGTTCACGTGTCTAGTGTAGAAGGAGGAAAAGACGGGTGCGAGTAAAGCATACCAGATGTGAGGGCGGGTTCATCCGCATGTTGAAGACCCATCAGAGTCGGGACGGATGGGCCAAATATGTCGAGATCAAGGATACCAACGCGAAGGCGACGCCCGAGGAATCTTTGCATGGCAAGCGCGAAAGCAAGGTTAACTAGACAAGTTCATTCATGAGTAGGCGAACTCAGTATGGAAGCGTCATTCCAACCTGCGATGGTACTTTTCCCGACCCCACCTTTTCCACTTGCGACTGCAAGTACCTTTGAAACATGCGGAATGGTTCTTTTTTGAATAGGTCCACCTTGACGCGGCATCCGGGGGGGTGAATTCGAGCGGGAAGGTAGCCCCTACTGGGAGTGGGTCTAGGGAGCGTGCGATCAGGAATTCGAAGACATACCAAGGGGTTCTCATGTCGACTCGCGAAGGCTGTTGAAAATGATCTTGCACGATAGAACTGGTGTGTCGAAAACTTGAACATTTATGCGAGTCAGCTCAAGTCGAACCGAAAAAGGTTCTTCTCTGTTTGGTTAGGCTTGATCTCAACCTCAGGTCCAGTATCATGGCCAGTGATCATTGAGTCCTACCGCGTATCGTGAAATACTGACTGTACAGAGACAGGAAGCACACGACCCTCTCGCAGATGTCCCACCGCCTCGCTACGCTGTGGAGTCAGATGACGAAGACGAGTACGGTCCATCGCCAAAGCTGCCAGCGGATTCAGAACGACCACCTGAAGTCAAAGTCGAGTTCAAATCGATCTATGATATACCGTCCGGGAGGCCTCTTATCTTTGCATCTGGAGAGGCAGGCTTGGGTTGGGCTAAAGTTGTGAACTTTGGTGAACAGCGGGCTGGCATCTACGTCAATAATCTTTCGGTGAGTCCTGGGTCCGCCTTGCGCATGTATGCCTGGTGACTTATGCAACGTAGGTGGGATTACTTTTTTGCCCATCTTGGACGACTGCAGTCATTGTCGTGTCCGAAGCGGAGACGCGTACACGGCTCCCACTCTTTGCCATGACCACATACACTACAGCTGTTATCGAGCGCTTGCAACCAGCGAGGTAGTGTTTGTTCTGAAAATTCTTTAAACTCCCCTTTATGATCATCAAGCGTGGCTTCTCTAGATTCTTATCCAACCAAAGTATATATATCACCGCTAGTCATATCTCAAGACAGCGCACCTATTCGTTATCTTACTCTTGGGAGAGAATCGATCCCCGTAAGTCATCAAGAATACTGACATATGACTAATTTTTCTCGACCTGACGAGTATCCTGACAGGATCCGAGCTTAGAGTTATTCGCTCCACCAAACCTCCTGCACTCGACTACTGCATCTCTGCTGAACGAACTATTCCTTCGTTCCATTAACAGAGGGTCAAATCAAGATACCATTACCATCATCCTTTTACCATCACCCAAGGTACCACCGCCTCCACCAACCACATTCGACGGTAGGGGAGCTGCCGGGGATTTTCCCGACGCAAATTGGAGCAGGGAAACGTTGGAAAAGGTCCATAAATGGTTGTTCGCTGTAGTTGGGGAAGAAGTCGACGCATCAAGTTTACGCGCTGATACCGAATCAACAAGACGTTCGGTTTCTACAGGGATAACTCGTTCCGCTCTCGGGGAAGTAGGTGAAGGAAGCATGTACATATGATAGCATCACCTTGGTCAGGTGCAATCCGAAGTATTCATTGGCGCGCGTGTTCATCGGGTGATTCCAAATCGAGTGGTACTTGTGCGGTACATGTTGATCTATGATTACACTGAACCACATGTCTGCAGCTATTAATCCCGTTATTCATCCTCATAATCATCGTCCGAATGATGTTGGGAGTCGACACTTCCGTTTGTTGGCTCAACGACAAGCTGTTCGCCACTCTTTAACCCTGCCCCTTCGAGTGATAAGTTGGCAGTCCACTTAATTTCTCGTCTAGGATAAGAGTGTACGACTTTGAAACCCCACCAAGAGCCCGCGTCATTTGCCTGCGATTGAATATAGTCCTCGAGCTTTTGTAGATCAGATCCTGAACCCTCTAAAACATGTTCAGGATTTGTTTCGGGTTGCAAGCCGAGGGGTAGCATCTGTATGTCCACAAATGCGTACAGTTCTGTGAGCGTAGAATTGGGAGAAAACGTCCGGACAACGCGGGTATTGCCAGGTAGCTTGAGCGCGAGGCGAATTCCATTCGCGCTTTTGTGCTCGGCCGGAACAATACACGTTTGCATCCAGCTTCGATAGTGTAGCCTGACCGCGCGAAGGTTTTCCTGCTTCTCTCGCGCCAATCGTATCCTTTGTTCCTCCTCACAGCGAGCCTCTTCTTCCAAGCGCAATCGCTCTGCTTCTTCTTGTTCAGCTCGGACCCGGGCTTGAATACGCTCACGATCGCGTTCCGCTGATTCCTGGAAAGCTATGTCTTGTTGCTCGCGGATGATTCTGTCTCTTTCCTGGTCTTGCAACTGGGACTTGAATCGTGATAGGAACGGATCGACTCGAGGCAAAAGTTGATGTTCAAGATGGTGCATGAGTGTCTGGGCTGAAGTCGGGCTGGATTCTGGGACTGATGGTCCATGATGACGCGAGAGAACAGTCAACACTGGTGAGGAGGAAGAGGTCGAGGTCGAGGAAGATAAGTTGGATGAATGGCTCCGGCGAGGTTGAAGCGCAATAAATGCCACGAATGGGTATGTTGTGGCCTGTAACTTTTGAGCTGCTGTGGTATATATGTTAGGGACAGCCATGGAAACGGCGAATCATTGCTAACCATCCCAAGAACCCTTGTCCCTGATGTCTCCCCCCCATACAATAAAGTTGTTGTTATTGAGGGTGCGGACAAAACCTGCGTCGGTGAGAGTCGATCTAAGACTGTAAGTTTAGGCTTGTCCACAACAAAATATAACTGACCGCTTGAATTCCGGAACATCATCATGTTCAGCGGAAACGAGAATTATACATGCTATCCTACCTGCCTTTTGGCAAGTGTCCAAGACATCCTCGTACGTCCCATCAAAGAAGTCTGGTAAAATTTTTGTCTCATCCGTGATAGCACCCGTCTCCTCCTCAAGGGATGTGACCCAGCGACGAGTCGTAGATCGTGAGTTAGGATATTCCTGTCTTAATATTTGGTATGAGCTGAAGTTGAAGAGGAACATCACTGTTGTGGATCACGCGACATCTCTTTTTGGTTCCCACGGTGACAGAATCTTGTTTGGAGATGGCCCAGCATTGCTGGCTTGGGTTGCTGTGATGCATGTTCTCCTGCATAGTTCTCTTGCATATTGGACCTGAGCAGTGAGCTCAGCCAGTTGCCAATCAGATTCAGCAGCATGTTCAAGAGTATTAACCAGTTATTACAGCAGTACTTAAAACTATGCAGAAAACATGATTGAAAAAATTGTGCCTTGGGAAGAGCTGAGGCAGGACCCCAAGTCCACATGAGTGAGAGTGACCATGCAATAGCATGACCAGCCTTTCAACCCCACCCCCCACACTGTCTCAAAAGACATAAAAATGTCTATCCCACATCTCTATCAACAAGGCCACAATGTCAAGCAGATTTGCAACCTTCTAGGCATCAAGAAATTGCTTGTATATACATAAGACTCTTGACCTCTATGAGTGGTTTGGCACTGTTTTTAATCCTTTCAAGTATTCTCAAGCTTTTGGGTGCTGCCACATTCTCAGTGTAGCAGATATTGGATTCATCAGTGCTGTTGTTCAACATCAAGCAACCATCTATCTTGACAAGTTTCAACATCAGCTTTGGGAAAAGCAGCATGTCTATGCCACATTATCTACTCTTGTGGGCACTCCAGCAGCTTCAGCTCACCAAAAAATCAATATCCTTTGCAGTGTCTGAATGAAATGAAGTTCTATGTGTGCTCTATGTATGTTACACATGGCTCTTGGGTATGGTCATGTGTAGACCTACAAGTGCTTGAGGCCCAGTGTGTTGAGGTGTTGATCACCTACAATAGTGGCAATGGAGTACCAGCTGTGGGGTTGCTGGGTTGAAGGTACCATCAAAGGCATTTGATGGGTCAAGTGTTATGTGTGGCTTGGGTGAAGTCGCATGTAGACCTACTAACGCCTAGTAGGATCGAGGGTTTGGTCATTTGTGTATACGATGATGTAGGGCCAGCTGTTACGATTGGCTCGCAGGACGAACACTTTTTCTTTACTTTCTCTTTTGGACTAATACTTTCCATTTCTCACGCTTAACCTCATTTCTTCCATGACGTTCTACGACATTCCATACATCTCGTAAGCATGCTTATTCCTCCACTGTGCAGATACTCTTCACCTTCTGCTCTTCTCACGCCGCATGCGCCGGCCCTTAACGTCTCTTTCTCATGCGTGGTTTTGCCATTGGTCTTCTATTTCTAACGCCGTTTCCCATGCCGGCCCTTAACTACTGTGACATGTAACTGTCACGCCTTTATTTCACTATATAAACCCTTCAACAGGGCCTTTCATCTCTTCTCCTTAGCTTAGTTCTACCTATGGTTTATCGCCTAGATAGCACTAGCAATCCATTTGCCTTTACTCCTCAGTCTTCGTTCTACTATTAAGTGAACGCTTCACACTTGGCTCCACCACCTTCATGTGTCTCAACTTCGAACCATTGACCCGTCTGTCAAGCTAGACAGCGGTTACCCTCTGAACCCGTCAAACACCCTCGACG
>JBBPTX010000243.1:0-43178 GCA_038094595.1 Pulveroboletus aff. annulatus
TAGCGATGATTCGTTCTACTTCATATAAGTTATCTCGGTCCTCGGTTACCTGTATAGGGCCGGGAGCGATTACGGGCTGACCCTGGAGTCTATCCTTATAAGGTTTGACCCGTGATACGTTAACAGTTGGGTGGATCCACATAGAGAATGGCAAACGGAGGGTTACTGCGTTATCCCCAACTAGCGTGATGATGTCATATGGCCCTAACCATCTCTCTGTTAATTTGCAGCTTGCATGTGGCAACTTTAAGTTATTTGTGGATAACCACACTTTATCTCCAACGTTATAGGGAGGAGTCTCCTTTCTATGTTTATCAGCCTGTGCTTTCATGTGCAGCTGAGCTCCTTCGAGATTTAATTTAGTTTGCTCCGTCACATCGTGTAGGTCTGAGAGGAATTCGTTGGCAGCTGGTGCCTTGGAAGAGGATGTTATGGGTTCTACTCCCATGTGTGGTGTATAGGAACGTGTGACTTCGAATGGAGACTTCTTCGTCGAGGCTTGCCTCTTAGAGTTATAGCTAAATTGCGCAATGGGTAACCACTGTGTCCACTCGTGTTGGCGCTCTGCACAGAATAATCTTAGGTATTGCTGCACGTCTCTAATCATCCTTTCTGTTTGACCATCTGTCTGAGGATGATGTGCAGTAGATAAACGTTGTTTAATATTAAGCTTCTTGCATAGCTCTGCCATGACCTGAGAAGCAAACTGTGGTCCTTGATCGGACACTATAGATAGCGGGATTCCATGATGCTTAAAGATGTGATGTAGGTAGAGACTTGCTGTCTCAATGGTGGACGTCGTCTTGCGACAAGCGATAAGCACCACTTCTTTCAAGAAGCGATCTACAGCAACTAAAATGCTGTCTGATCCATTACTTTCTGGCAGATCGGTTACAAAATCGACAGATATGTCCTGCCAGGGTCTGCTAGGGACTTCTAAGGGTTGTAATAAACCAGAGCTAGGCTGGTTTGATGGTTTCATTCGTGCACATCGATCGCAATGAGATATATAATCTTTGATTTGAGTTGTGACGCTAGGCCACCAATAATGTCGTAAGACTAATTCAATAGTCTTTTCCTTTCTGGGATGACCTGCCATAGGCGAATCATGACATAATTTAAGAATTTTCATTCGTAAATCTTCGTTATCTCCGTTTTTAGCCGGAACGTATAACCGGTCTCCTTCTTGGTAAAGAAGCCCATTAGCTTCTTCACATATTTTGTGCTCTTGGCATAACTTCTGTACTTCTGTCTCCATCAAGAGACATGTTTGATTAAATATTTCTTGTTGTAACTGTGCCCCTTCATCGTAGATTGCAACTTTGGATGATGTTGTCCTTATCCGCTTCGGGGATATCATAGTAATTCCTTTATTATCGTCCTCTATTCCTTCAGCATGATCTTCTCTTCTAGAGAGGGTGTCTGCTTTAGCATTGGACGTTCCTGGTTTGTACACGAATGTGTAGTTGAATCTTGATAAATATTGTGCCCATCTGGCCTGTCTTCTGGATAGGTCTTGTGCCTTCATAAAGTATTGGAGATTTGCGTGATCATTCCATATCTCAAATGGATTCTCCGTCCCTTCTAAATAGTGACACCATTGCTCTAGCACCCTAATGATACTCAACATCTCTTTGTCCACAATAGGATAATTTCTTTCTTCTGGTAACATTGAATGGAAACTATATGCCACTGGATGCCATTTTTCTTCTTTTAATATAGATAAGACTGCTCCAGTTGCAAAATCTGAAGCATCTGTTTCCAATCTGAATTGACAATCGATGTCTGGATATGCCAAGATTGGCACTGTAGTGAATCTTTCTTTTAGCCTATCAAAGGCTTCTTGTTGTGCTTGTTCCCAGGTCCAGGGAACATTTTTCTTTAATAGATCATTAAGAGGTCTAGCAACTTGTGCATAACCTTCTATGAATCTTCGATAATAGTTGGCGAGCCCGAGGAAGCTTCATACTCCCCTAACGTTCGTGGGTGCTGGCCAATCTAAGATGGCCTCGACCTTCTTTCGATCCATCTTTATCCCGTCTTTTCCTACAACCATTCCCAGATAATCTACTTCCTTTTGGAAGAAGTGACACTTTTCTGGTTTTGCAAATAGATCATTTTCTTCGAGACGTTTTAGCACCTTCTTCACGATTTCAGCGTGTTCTGCTTCGTTATCTGTTTTCGTGAAGATCATGATGTCATCGATATATACTACCACCATGCCTTCCATGTCTGCGAACAATTCGTTCATCATGGTCTGGAATGTGGCTGGTGAATTGCATAATCCGAAGAACATAACCAGCGGTTCAAAGGATCCTTTATGCGTGACGAAGGCTGCTTTCCATTCGTCGCCTTCTTTGATACGTATGTTGTTGTATCCCTATCTGAGATCCAACATAGTAAATAATTTGGCCCCTTTTAGTTGATCAATGAGCTGTGATATTAGAGGAAGGGGATAATTATTTCGGATGGTTTGAGAGTTTAAATAGCAGTAGTCTTGTACCATGCGTTTTCTTCCATCTTTCTTTGATACAAAGAATACTGGTGATGTCTGAGGTGATTTCGAAGGCCTGATGTACCCTTTCGACAATTGGTCATCTAGCCAATCAGATACCTCCTTCTGTTCATCAACACTCAGGGGAATCAGCCTTCCTTTCTTTGATTGGAAATCTTCTTTAAGATCTATCGCATGATCCCAGGGTTTTCGTATAGGCATTCTGGTAGATGCCTTTTCTTCAAAAACTTTTAAATATTCATGGTAGCATTCTGGTACCAATTCTGCAGTGGACTTCTTTTGATCCATAAGGGACTTAAGCTTTTCATCCACTGCTTGTCCTACTCTAATATTTCATTCTTTATTTTGTTTTTCATTTTGTTCCTTTTCTAGTGTTTTTATTTTTTCATAGACTTTATATTGAGCTTCCTGCTCTTCTTTTTCTAATAGCCTGAGATAGACGCTTTTGTCCCTTAGTTCCCAGCATTCTTTTCCACAGCTTCTTAATTTAATTTCCCCAGTCTTCCAGTTGATATCGGGGTTATGCTTCTTTAGCCAAGAATAGCCGATAACCATCTGGTTCTTTCCCAGGCTAGTTACTTCTGCTTCGACTAGCTCTCGGTGTCCTTTGTAATCGAGTAAAAGTGAGGCTACGTGTGTGATCTTGCCTCCTTCATTTTGAGTACCGTCTACATTATAAATGGTAAGAGGTTGTGCGAGCTGCCTTAGAGGAAGGCCATGTTGCATCACGAATACGTTATCTATGAAGATGCAATTTGCACCAGAGTCCAAGAGAGCTGAAACTAAGATAAAATCTTGGTTACTGTTTTTGGGTTTTATCTTTATCTTCATTTTTAGTTCATTATCAATTTTCATAGATCTGCAAAATATACCCTCGTCTGGGATTTGATCTGCAGGGGAGATCGTAAGGTTAGTTTTCTTTAAAGAGGAATTAAGCACCGGTGTGACGCCCTGGCCGAGCCTCTGAGAGGACTCCTCTGTCGGCAAAGAAGAAGTAATAATAGTGGAAGGCGCTGCTTCCGTATCATACACATGTAAACTACTGAAACGATTGTCCATTGGAAATTGTACCTGCTTTTTCTTACCTTTGCCTAGATTAGACCCAGTTCCTGAATCTAGGCTTTGCCTTTTGCTGATTTCCTATTCTTGGCGTCTTCAACGTCCCTAAAGAACATCCTTGCTTCGTTGAAGCTCATGCCCCTGATTGCTGCCATGGGGTCGCAGCCCTTTCCTTTTTTGGCTTGAACACCAGGTGTGTAAATTTGTTCAGTGCTTTTAGCGTCATCTGAGGACGTTTGCCTTATTTGCCTTCTGCGGCATTCTTTCTTATGCCCGTTTGACCAACTGCAAAGGTCACATTTCGTGCTTGGTTTCTTGCACTGCTTGGTGAAGTGACCTGTTTCACCGCAGTTATAGCAAGACTTTGTTCCCTTTTGTGCTGCACCAATGTCCATAGCATTTGGATCCTTTTCTCTTTTGGAAGATCCGTATCTAAATTGTGTTCTTCCTCTTATAAGGTCAAGACTTTCCAGTCTATGTCCTATATGTCTCAAGGTTTCCATGGTCTCATGAAGTGTGTTCTTCCTTAAGTCGTTTTTCCAAACGAAGTCCATGATATATCTTTTAACGTTTTGTTCCAAAAGATATATACCATGTGGTTCTCCTAACTCAGCTTTTTCGAATTCTGCTTGCCACTTAACAAGGAAATCATCGATTAATTGCATATTTCCTTGTTTCATTTCATTTACTCTTTTGGTAGCTCTGTCTTTGACGTTACTACCCCTGAAGAGATCTCATAATTCTCCCTCTAGGTCCGCCCAGCTATATCCTTGGTTTGTGAAAAGTCTTTGTAACCTTAGCTGTGTGAAGGGTCCTGCCCTTGGACCTTTCAAATGGGATAGTACTGCTAGAATGGCATTGCCACTTTGCTTTGGGATGGCATGTTGATTGATATGGATCCAGGATTACATCTTTGCCCACCATTCGTCAAACTTAGTGAATGACCCATCGAAATCTCCGGGATCTGCAAAAACTTCTACCTTTCTGGAAGAGCTGGCAGGTATGGTGGTTTGTGTTGTAGTTGCTCCCGATCCACTTGGGGTTGGTTGCCTTGTTGGCGGTCTTGGTGGTTGTGCTCCTAAGTTTTGGAGCGTTTGTTGCATTGCTACGAGTTGTGCTTGGATGGCGCTGACTGCGCCCTTGAGTTGTGTTATGTCATCGGTGAGATGATCATATCTTTGATCTTGTGTCTGCATGTATTGTGCTATTGCTTCAAGATGGTTAGCTCTTGCGTCTGCGAAGGTGGTGCGGAGGTCTGTAGCAGTAATGGGGATGAAGGACATGATGATTTGTAAGAGTGGCTAGTACTTGTAAGATTTTCTAAGTTGTACTCATAATTGGATTCTGCTGAAACGATCGTTTCTCCTGATCGTCTGTGGGTACTCGCATTTCTGCCTTTTAACACGAGATTGCTCTTCTACTTCTTCTGAGGCTTCTCTGTATCGCTCCTTGCTATGCTCGCTTCCCTTATGAACTGTTGTGCCCCTAAAGTGGCTTCTAGATGGATATTATGTGGTGCTGTTGGCCACGCGAATGGATCGGGCTGAGGTGATCTTGATGGACTCCGCTCAGGGGTGGTGGGATATCTAAGCGAGGCTAGGTCTGTGGCGGGGCTAAGTGTATATGCTGACAGTGTGGGTTCCCAATAATGGGTGTGTCCTGTGAATCTGATGTCAGTGGCGATTAAGTCAACTTCACCTCTGTTTCTGAAGCTGTGTGGTTCTAGATCCTGCTCAACGAGTCTCCAAAACTCTTCTTCTGTGGCCGTAATGTCTGGCCAATCGTTGGGATCCTCTTCACTCTCTGTCCTCACAGTTGCTGGCAAGTTCTCCCTTGGCTCTACTTCTGGTGTTTGTTGTGACTACAATTTCTTGCAGGCAATCACTATCTAAACGTCGAGTGGAGAGGCTATCTTACGAGGAGTGCTTTGTAGGCAGTGGACAAGAGAACTAGACTGGAGACTGAGCTCCATCCAGTCTCGCTTTATATACTATTCTATGTGTAGATACATGTTAGGTATCGATCTAGATATGTATCTACATAAGTCCATCCCCTAGGCCCAACATGATCGACATGAGGAGTCGGCCTGTAACGGAGATTAATAAGTACATGAGGTTTCCAGCCATTGATCTGCTGCGGGTGGGTGGAATGGAAGATGTCAACGGTAATTAAAGATAAGGGATCACATCACAGTGATGGGGTGACTGATGTGAGGTCTGTGATGATCACGATGTATTAAATACGTGTTGTGATCATTGGGGCGAATGTGAAGGAGTGAAAGAGAAGCCCAATGATCTAGAAGGGCCCGTTAGATCCCCTGTGTCTAGCACAGTGTCTAGGTCGGGTTTTCCCTTGATAAGATAAAGAGAGCGTTCGTATGCACTGGGTAAATGTGAAAAATACATAGCTGTAACAGTGTTCCTACTGCTACTGGTACGTTTACTAGTTCCCAAGGTCTTTCTGGATTGACGATGGGGAGATACGCTGAAAAGGGGAGAAGAGATCGGTGAAAGGTAATGGGCACTTGATAGCGAGCCCCGTTAGTGCTATCCTAGAGATGCCCGAAGATGTGCTCACTTGCGAGAGCCTGGGTGCAAGTGAGAAGGCTAGACGCGTCTGCTTTACTGAAGATAGTGAAAGGGTGGAAGGTTATAGACAGTCTAGTTCTAGTGTTGCGACTACAATCTCTTGCAGGCAATCACTATCTTAGACGTTGAGAGGAGGGAACTATCTTTAAGGCTACTTTTGTAGGCAGGGAACAAGAGAACTAGACTGAGGACTTTGCCTCGTCCAGTCTCACTTTATATACTACTTCTACTGTAGATACATGTTGTGTACCGATCTAGATATGTATCTACATAAGTCCATCCCCTTGGCCCTAAGTGATCGACATGCGGCCTGCTGCAAGCAGTGGAGATTAACATACATGAGTTTACCAGCCGTTGAACTGCTGCAGGTGGAAGAATGGAAGGATGTCAACGGTAATTAAAGATAAGGGATCACACTGCAGGTGATGAGGTGACTGTGTGAAGGTCTGCAGTGATCACGGTAATTAAATATGTTCTGTGATCTGTGGGGCGAAAGTGAAGATGTGAAATAGAATGCCCACAGATTGTGCAGGGCCCGTAGATCTCCTGTGTCTAGCACAGTGTCTATGTCGGGTTGTCCCTATGATTAGATAAAAGAGTGTCCATATGCACAGGAAAAGGTGAAAAATAAATAGGGCTATAACAGCACCTACCAATATAAAAGGGGTGCGAAGTTTTCTTGGCCTCACTAATTATTATTGCCACTTCATTGAAGGGTATGCACAAGTTGCTAGACCCCTGAATAATCTTTTGAAGAAGGACGTACCTTGGACTTGGGAACAATCTCAACAGGATGCCTTCGATCGATTAAAAGAATGATTTACAATGGCTCCAATTCTGGCCTATCCAGATATTGATTGTTAATTCAGGTTAGAAACAGACGCATCAGACTTTGCCACAGGGGCAGTCTTATCTATTCTTAAAGAAGACAAATGGCATCCAGTAGCATTCAGTTCTCACTCGATGTCACCAGAAGAGCAAAATTATCCCATAGCAGATAAGGAGATGTTGAGCATCATTAGAGTGCTAGAACAATGGCGCCATTATTTAGAAGGAACAGAACATTCATTCGAGATATGGAATGATCATGCAAATCTCCAATACTTTATGAAAGCCCAAGATTTGTCAAGAAGACAGGCCAGATGGGCACAGTATCTTTCCAGATTTAATTATACATTCATGTGCAAACCAGGAATGTCCAATGCAAAAGCAGATGCTCTCTCTTGAAAAGAAGATCATATAGAAGGAATAGAGAATGATAATAAAGGAATAACTATGATATCCCCAGAGCGGATAAGGACAATATCATCCAAAGTCGCAATCTACGATGAAGGGACACAGCTACAACAAGAAATATTTAACCAAACATGTCTCTTGATGGAGACAGAAGTACAAAAGTTATGTAAAGAATACCAAGTTTGTGAAGAACCCAATGGACTTCTTTATCAAGAAGGAAACCAGTTATATGTTCCAGCCAAAAACAGAGATAATGAAGATCTTCAGATCAAAACCCTTAAATTATGTCATGACTCGCCAATGGCAGGTCATCCTGGAAATAAAAAGACTATTGATCTAGTCTTATGTCACTATTGGTGGCCAGGAGTCACAATGTTTATCAAAGATTATATATCTCATTGCAATCAATGCACACGAATGAAATCCTCAAACCAGCCTAGCTCCGGATTACTACAGCCTTTAGAAGTCCCTAGTGGACCCTGGCAGGACATATCTGTTGATTTTGTCACAGATCTGCCAAAAAGCAACAGATCAGACAGCATCTTAGTCGCTGTAGATCGCTTCTCAAAAGAAATAGTGCTTATCGCCTGTCACAAGATGATGTCTGCCATCAAGACAGCAAGTCTCTACCTTCATCACATCTTTAAGCACCATGGAATCCCTTTATCTATTGTGTCCAATTGAGGACTGCAGTTCGCTTCGAAGGTCATGGCAGAGCTGTTACATGTGGCCTGGGTAAGGTCGCACGTAGCCCTACTGTCGACCTAACTTGGTTGGATCGAAGGTTCAACTGTCGGATAGACGGCGGTGGTGGCGAGAGAAGGTTCGCCCGGGGATTCTGAGGGGGCGCGAAGGAGGAGTGTCCTAGGCGTACAGAGTTCACTCAAGAGTCAAATTGTGACTCGAAGAGGTGGGGGATCAAGGGGACTTCGATTAGAGGCTTAGACTAGGTCATACTCGTAGGGAGATCGAAGTTGGGAAGAAAGGCATAAGGCCAGATCAACTGGTATATATAGTGAAGAGTGACAGTGTGACCGTAACGTCACAGGGTCAAGGGTATGGGGTAAGGGCCGGCGTGGGAAGCGGCGATAGAATGTGAAAGAACAAAGGAGAACGTGATAGAACCCACGCATGAGAGGGAAACGCAAAGTGCCGGTGCATGCGGCGTAAGAAGGGTGAACACGTGTGCGATAAGGCAACACGAGGGAGATAAGTGCACAAGACACGTAAGTATGGTGACATACGTGGACGGGGACCTCGGAGGGCCGAGGGACGAGGGTAAAGGGTTGGCGCGGGCAACCGTGAGAAGAGCGGAAGTGTGAGCGTACGCGCAAGGATAGAGAGAATGAAAAAGGGGAAGATGTGCCCGGCACGATGAATCGTAACAAGAGCTATGCAAGAAGCTTAATATAAAACAACGATTATCTGCTGCACATCATCCTCAGTGTTACAGCCCTATTTATTCTTCACTCACTTATGCATATGGACACCTTTTATCTTATCAAAGGGACAACCCGACATAGACACTGTGCTAGTTCACAGGGGATCTACAAGCCCTTCACGATCTATAAGCATTCTCTTTCACCTCTTCACCTTCGCCCCACAGATCATAGAACATATTTAATTACTGTGATCATTGCAGACCTTCACACAGTCACCACATCACTGCAATGTGATCCCTTATCTTTAATTACCATTGACATCCTTCCATTCTTCCACCCGCAGCAGATCAATGGCTGGAAATCTCATGTATGTTAATCCCTGCTGCAAGCAGTAGGCCGCATGTCGATCACTTAGAGCCAAGGGGATGGACTTATGTAGATACATATCTAGATCGATACACAACATGTATCTACAATTAGAATAGTATATAAAGAGGGACTGGACGAGGCTAAGTCCTCAGTCTAGTTCTCTTGCCCACTGTCTACAAAGCACCTCTTAAGATAGTCCCTCCACTCGATGTTTAGATAGTGATTGCCTGCAAGGAATTGTAGTCGCAACACTCAGACAGATAGTCAAACAGAAAGGATGATTAGAGATGTGCAACAATATTTAAGAATTTTCTGTGCAGAATGCCAACACAAATGGACACAATAGTTGCCTATTGTGCAGTTTAATTATAATTCCAAGAGGCAAGCCTCCACCAAGAAGTCTCCTTTTGAAGTCACTTGTTCCTATACACCACATATGGGAGTAGAACCCATTGCATCCTCCTCCAAGGCACCAGCTGCTGATGAATTCCTCTCAAATCTACACGAAGTGACAGAGCAAACTAAATTAAATCTAGAACAGGCTCAGCTACACATGAAGGCACAGGCTGACAAACATAGAAAGGAGATCCCTCCCTATAATGTTGGGAATAAAATGTGGTTATCCACAGATAATTTAAAGTTGCCGCATGCAAGTCGCAAATTAACAGAGAGATGGATAGGATCTTATGACATCATCATGCTAGTCAGGGATAATGCAGTAACCCTTTGCCTACCATCCTCTATGTGAATCCACCCAATGTTACGATTTTTCCCCTTTTCTTCTTCACACTGACATTCCTTGGACTATGCTCCGTACGTATCCATTTGTAGCCTATCTTTTTCTTTGTTCTTGCACTACCGAGAACCTCCATACGTCGCTCCCGAGAGACCTGCTCATTGGTTCTCTCTCTTTTCCTTCCTATATTCGTGCTAGTACACGAATCCTTTTACCTTTTCACTTTCATACAGATACAGTCCACACCAGTGCTCTATCTGTCCTTTTGACACTATGTGGATTAACCAAGGACTTAGTGTTCCTTTACGTGTCAACAACCTCCATGTAGTTACGACTCTGTTCAGCCAACTACCTCCATGTAGCTTACACTACGGTTAGTTGTCTTACCTACGTCTCTCTACGGTTAGTTGCCTAGTACGGGCCTAACCTAGTTCTACCTACGGCTTCCGCCTAGTTAGCTCTAGCAATCCTACCTTGTGTCCTCGTTCTACACCTGAGTGAACGCTTTGCACATCAACGCTCTTCGCATCCATGTGTGTCTTACTTCGAACCTTTGACCCTATCGCCTGTGTGGCATAGGATACTCTGACCACCTCGCATCACGCAAGGTAGACATCGATCGGCAACCCCACGGCTGACTCCCTGGACGGATATTCTCAACCGTCATCCTAGTCCCCTGTCCTAGGCCTTGTAGGTCTATGTGCAACCATACCCAAGGGCCACGTGTAACAAAAGAACTAGGTTCTTTCCACCTGACGTGCACTATCACGTACGCCCACCATTTCATGCCACACTCGAACCACAGATTCTCGTTGGAATCCTCGAGAACCCCTTCGTACCCATCACTCAGACTCGTCAGACACCCCTGACGACCCCAACCCAGACGCGTGGGAAGAAGACCCTGACAAACCCCTCCTCGACTCAGACGAAGAAGACGCCACTCGCAATCTTTCTCACCACCTGACTGCCTCGTTGCAAATCCCTCGCCCTCCCACACCACCGTCCCCTACCCCTCGTCACCAAACCGGCCATATCTTTCCCCCAATCCCACCAATGTCCAACAAACCCGTCGAACTCCGTATCGGGACCCCCGAAAAGTACGATGGCGACTACAAAACGGCCAAACATTGGCTCGATTCCGTCATTTTCTACTTAAACGTCAACTCCGACGTTTACAACACCGCTCCGAAACAGATAGCCTTTGCGCTATCATACATGACCAAGGGACCCGCACTTATGTGGGCCAACACCTTCCGCGCCTCCAAGATCGCCCACGATGGATCCATCTCCATGGGCTCCTGGGACAATTTCCGCGATGAATTCCTCAAGGCGTTCAAGCACTATGACACCACCAGGAATGCCATCGCCTGGCTCACTACCACCCACATGACCTCCACAAAAGGAGGCGGATATTCCCCTTCCCTCACTGAATACAACGCCCAATTCCAAAACCACTACGCTATCGCCGGCATCACAGACCATAACGTCTTGATCGGCTACTACTCGGCCGCCATCCCAGAACCCCTCATGCGTTGCATCCTCGCAATGGAAACCGTCCCCACTACCATCGACTCCTGGCTTAAGAAAGCTGTAACTTTTCAAACCCACATGGACCGCGCGAAAGAAATAGCCGCACGTCACAAAACCCCCACCCGCACCACATACCACCAGTATTCCACCCCCGTTCCCACCAAAGATCCCAATGCAATGGACGTAGACGTCGTCCGACTTGCCAAACTCACCCCAGAAGAACGAAAGAAATGCATCAAAGAAGGACGCTGCTTCCGTTGCCGACAAAAGAGACACATGTCATCCAAATGTCCCGGCCCCCTCAACTCTCTGAAGCCGAAGAAAACGGTTCAAAAGGTTGAAGAAAACGACAAAGACATTCCTTCACTCGCTAAAATCAAGGAAGATGACGAAAACGATAACGACGAAGAAGCAGTAGCTCGAGTTATTGTGGATTTTTAGAAAGGAAGACTGCTTTGACGTCAGCTCCTTCCTCGTTTACGTGTGCCCCTGTACTTTTATCTCAGTCAAAGAAATCTATGCGCATTCCCCTCCAGCTCATAGATCCCTCGCACACTATGAAAACCGTCGACACTCATGCTCTCGTTGACAGTGGGGCAGATATCAACTGCCTTGACTGGAGCTTCGCTCGAAAACATCGACTCCCCCTAATCAAACTCCCCACGCCCATCGCCGTACAAAACGTTGACCAAACCACAAACGCTAAAGGAGCAATACACTTCACCGCCTCCCTTTTTATTAATCTAGAAGGCGTAGCCCAGCAAGTTCGATTCCA
Source organism: Pulveroboletus aff. annulatus (assembly GCA_038094595.1). NCBI lineage: Eukaryota > Fungi > Basidiomycota > Agaricomycetes > Boletales > Boletaceae > Pulveroboletus > Pulveroboletus aff. annulatus. The sequence goes on from JBBPTX010000243.1 coordinate 12,191, forward strand.
CGTCATGCACTGTGGGAACGAAAATGTTATCCTCGGATCGCCCTGGCTCTGTACCACCAACCCCGTCATTGACTGGACAGCCCAAACGCTCTCCATCTCAGAACGTCTCGATGAATCCACGGCACTTTACCACTCTTTCACCCAAGACACCCAACGGCACAACGACCAATTACCTAGGAAACCCCCAGCTCCACCCCCACGACATACCCTGGTAGAGACGATTCCAAACCACGCGCTCTCCATTTTCCTCAATCTCCCTGACGGAGAACATTATGTTAAATCCGCTCTCCACCACTACACCTGCCAATGAATCACTCGTTCCGGATCCCGGTTCCACCAGACCCACCCAAAGCTTGTGGCTAAAATAACCACCGCTACAGAACTCGCTGCCGCTGCAGAAAAAGCCAAACCAAAGATCACCCTCCCTGACGCCTACAAGGACTTCGCTTCAGTCTTTGCCAAGGAATCCGCAGATTCTCTTCCCCTGTCTAGACCCTACGACCATGAAATCAATGTCAAAGACTCCTTCGTCCCCAAAATAGGGAAACTTTACCCGTTAACCCCAGATGAAAAGAAGGCCACAGAAGACTTTCTCGAAGAAAATCTCACCGCAGGAAAAATCCGCCCTTCCACGTCCCCCCAAGCCTCCCCATTCTTTTTCGTCAAAAAAAGGACAGAAAACTCTGCCCCTGCCAGGACTACCGTTATCTTAACGAGCATACAATTCGTGACGCATATCCACTCCTACTCATCACTGACCTCCTCGACAAACTCAAAGGAGCCCGCATATTCACTAAGTTTGATGTCCATTGGGGATACAATAACGTCTGGATCAAAGACGGCCATCAGTGGAAAGGAGCCTTTCTTACCCACAAAGGACTCTTCGAACCCTTAGTAATGTTCTTTGGCATGACCAATTCCCCCGCCACGTTCCAACGTTTTATGAACGACTCCTTCCGCGATATGATCGCAGAAGGGTGGCTCGTCATTTATATGGACGACCTTCTTATTTTCTCCCCGGACGATTCCACTCACACCGAACGAACGTGTCGCGTTCTCCAGCGAATGACAGAACTTGATCTGCACCTCAAACTGGAAAAATGCAACTTCGCCGTTCCGGAAGTAGAATACCTGGGCCTAATCGTCAAAGAAGGACAGCTCGCCATGGACCCCATCAAACTTGACGGCATCGCTAAATTGCCTACCCCGACGAAGGTCAAGGACGTTCGCTCATTCCTCGGCTTCGCCAACTTCTATCGACGATTCATCCCCGGATACTCTGATATCGCCTGACCCCTCATCGATTTGACAAAGAAATCCCAACCTTGGGATTGGTCCCAGCCCCACCAAACGGCCTTCGACCAGCTGAAAACACTCTTCCTTCAAAAACCAGTCCTTTTCATGCCCGATGTCACCCGCCCCTTTGCCATCGCCACCGACGCCTCTAAATACGCCTCTGGAGGCATCCTTCTCCAAACCGACTCCAACGGCGACTCGCATCCATGTTCCTACCTCTCCCAGACGTTCGCCCCTGCGGAACGAAACTATGACATCCATGATCGGGAGCTCCTTGCTGTCCTTTGCGGTTTCAAAGCCTGGCGCCACTACCTCCATGGCTCCCCCTTCCCCGTTACGGTCTTTACCGACCATAAAAACCTTACGTATTTCCGCCGCCCCCAGGACCTCAATCGCCGACAGGCACGCTGGATGCTTGACCTCGCAGATTTTGACTACCGCATCACCCATGTTCCGGGTTCCCATCTTGCCGGCCCCGATGCCCTCTCCCGCCAACCGGACCTCCTACCCCACCTTGACAATGACAACTCTGGAGTCACTCTCCTCCCCGACTCCCTCTTTGTCCAGATTATTGACTCCGCCCTCTCCTCCATCATCTCCTCCGCCTCCGCCTTCGACGCCCTTGTCCTCCATAAACTTCAGGAAATTGAGGGACGTCTTCCTCCCGCCGCCTGATCCTGCCTTTCGGATTGGCAGTACCGTGATGGCGTCCTTCTTTACCAAGATCGGGTTTATGTCCCCAATGACCAACCCCTTCGCCGCTCCATTGTCGCCCGCTGTCATGACCATGATTCTGCCGGCCATCCTGGGTTTCTAAAAACTCAACAACTCGTCGCCGCCGACTTCTGGTGGCCTGGCCTCGCCACTTTCGTCCGTTCCTATGTGGCCGGTTGCACCATTTGCCAACGCGCCAAGGTCAACATGCACCCTTCGTCTCCGCCCCTCCTCCCCATCCCTTCCTCTTGCTCCCGCCCCTTCCAACAGGTCTCTTGTGATCTCATCACTGACCTTCCACTCTCTGGGGGGTTCGACAGTCTTTTGGTCGTGGTGGACCACGGCCTTACTAAGGGGGTAATTCTTTGCCCTACTAAGAAAACCGTCTCGGCTGAAGGGATCGCGTATCTCTTCTTTCATAAAGTCTACAAACGGTTTGGCCTCTACAACAAGATCATCTCCGACAGAGGTCCTCAGTTTGCCTCTTCCTTCGCCAAAGAACTCGGACGTCTCCTCAACTACGACCTTTCCCTCTCCACCGCATACCATCCCCAAACCGATGGGGAAACCGAACGAGTCAACCAGGAGATCGAAACATACCTCCGCATCTACTGCAGAAATCTCCCCTCTTCATGGTCCGATCATATTTCCCATGCAGAATTTACCCATAATCACCGCCCTCACTCCGTTACCGGCAAATCCCTGTTCCTTCTCATGATGGGCTACGAACCCTGCGCTCTCCCCTCGATCATCGCCGAAACCAAGTTACCCGCCATTGAAGAACGACTCAAAAACCTCTCCGCCATGCAAGAAGAAGCCCTCGCTGCCCATGAACTCGCTCGACAAACCATGGCAGCTCGAACCCGTTCCACATTCAAACCCTTTACCAAAGGAGATAAGGTTTGGCTAGAAGCACGAAATCTGAAAAGATCCGTGCAGGACCCAAAGTTCACCGCAAAATGCGAAGGCCCCTTTGTCATTACGGACGTTCTATCCCCTGTCATCTATCGCCTCCAACTCCCACAAACGTGGAAAATCCACAACACCTTCCACGCCTCTCTCCTATCGCCCTATCGCGAAAATACCGTGCACAGCCCGAACTTCCCTACACCGCCCCCAGATCTTGTCGAAGGACAGGAGGAATATGAAATAGAAGCCATCTTACGACATCGCGGAATGCCGTCGTCCCGCCAGTTCCTTGTCCAATGGAAAGGTTACTCCGCCGAAGAAGACTCCTGGGAACCTGAGCGGAATTTAAAACATTCGTCGGAGATTCTCACCGACTATAAAAGATGACACCCCACCGCCTTCTCTCCTTCAACCATACGCCCACCACGCCGCAACTCAATCCATTCCACCTCCTCGTAATGGCCATTGAATTCTCCACTATCGATGCCCCCGCTGCACCCACCTCCACTAACCCCAACTCCATCCGTCTCCCCACTGCCGACCCCGAGAGGGTCTCTCCTACTCTCCCCTCCGCCCCACAACCTGTCAACTTCGCCGCTCTTGTTGGTGGTGTTCCCCCCTCCCATGTCTCCCCTGTCTCTGGCCGGATCCAGACCTCACCAACGTTTACCCCTCCGCCCCATAGGGAACCTTCTCCCGGACCCCCCTCCTTCCTAGGTGTTCATCGCCCTGCTCTCGTTCGCGCACCCAGTTCCGACTCCTTGGAGGTCCACTCAGGTTGGGACACCCAAGTTCCCCTCGACGTCTCCAGTCACTGCCACACCAATCAACTCAGGGAGGAGCGATTCACCGATGAGGAATATGTTCGCTTCCATATGTTTTTATCTGACGATCGTCTTCGTGTACCCATTAGTGTTTACGCCGCAGATGGATCCCCTCTCTACACTTGGTTCGACACAGCCATGCAGTTAAACCGCATCGCCTCCTTCATCTCCGGGTCAGGATCCGTATTTCCCCATACCACCCTCGGCAGGACCATGATGGACTATATCTACCACGCGCGCCACTCCCTTTACTCCCACGGGTTTCAAGCTGGGTATGATACCTTCCTCCTTGACGTAGACAACCACTTTTGAGACCTAGCTGCCGCTGGTCAAGGACTTGGCGATGTCGTACTCAGGGATGGGTCATCCATCCATAGACAAACCCTGAACGACTGGTGGACCGGTCGTAACGGCTGAGACCGCATCTACATAGGCCACCCACGATTCAACCAGCGTTGCTTCACCTGTCATTGTCTCGGGCACACTCAACTATCTTGTCAACAATACACCTGTAGAGGTTGTACCCGTCGCGCCCCCGGACACTCTTTCGCACGCTGCCCCGGCCCTGGCCCTACCCGTTCTCTTGCCTCCCGTCTTTCTTCCACCACCACTCCTACTCCCCGCGCCTCTCCCTCCTCTCACCCTCGCCGACCTCAAGCCGCATTCCGAAATGGACAAATCGTCCAGCGAACCAGCAACTCTCATCGTTCGTCACGACACTCCTCGTCTTCTTCCCAGCAATCCTACCACCCTGCACCTTCCTCTCCCCTCGAAGGGTTCTCCGTGGAAGACCAAGACGAGTTGGACAACGTTGGGTATGCAAACATCACCGGTTCCCCCGGACCCGCTTTTCGGGAATTGTAAGAAGTCCTCGCCGTAGCTTCGGAGTTACTAAGGTGGTAATGTTACGATTTGCTGCAGGGTCTACTCTTTTTCTTTACTTCACGTTACGGACTGACATTCGTTTCCTTTCTCACGCTTAAACCCGTCGCATTCCACATCGTTCCACGACCTTCCATACTCCTTGTAAGCATGCTTATCCCTCACCGCACAGATACTTGTTTATCTTCTGCTTTTCTCACGCCGTATGCGCCGGCCCTTATGTCTCTTTCACACGCGTGGTTTTGCTATTGGCTTCTGCTCTTCTCACACCGCTTCCCACGCCGGCCCTTAACCTTGTGACGCATTACCGTCATAACTTCCTCTTCACTATATAAACCCTTCAACAGGACGCCTCATCTCTTTCTTCCTTAACCTAGTTCTACCTACGGCTCGCGCCTAGTTAGCTCTAGTAATCTATCCTTGTGTCTTCGTTCTACACCTGAGTGAACGCTTCACACTTCAACGTTCTTCACGTTTGTGTGTGTCCCCCTTGCGAACCTTAGACCCTATCGCCTGTGTGGCATAGGTTATCCTTCGACTACCTTCGCCAACGTAAGATAGACTTCGATCGGCAGCTCCACGGCCAACTCAGTGCGGATATTCTCAACCGCATCCACCCGTCCCCCTCGACCCTAGGCCTCGTAGGTCTACGCGCGACCATACCCAAGGGTCACGCGTAACAATTCCACCCATGTCCAACAAACCCTTCAAACTCCGTATCAGAACCCCCAAAAAGTATGATGGCGACTACAAGGCGGCCAAACAATGGCTCGATTCCATCGTCTTCTACTTAAACATCAACTCTGACGTTTACAACTCCGCCCCAAAACAGATAGCCTTTGCACTGTCTTACATGACCAAGGGACCTGCACTCACATGGGCCAATACCTTCCGTGCCTCCAAGATCGCCAACGATGGTTCCATCTCCATGGGAACATGGGACCAATTTTGCAATGAATTCCTAAAGGCGTTCAAACACTATGACATCACCGGGAATGCCATCACCTGGCTGACCACCACCAGAATGACCACCACAAAAGGAGGCGGCTACTCCCCCTCGCTCACTGAGTACAATGCTCAGTTTCAAAACCACTATGCCATCGCCGGCATCACTGACCACAATGTCTTGATCGGCTACTACTCAGCCGCTATCCTGGAACCACTCATATGCCGTATCCTAGCTATGGAAACGGTCCCAACCACCATCGACTCGTGGCTTAAGAAGGCCATCACCTTCCAAATTCACATGGACCGAGCGTGTGAAATCGCCGCTCGCCACAAAACCCCCACCCATGCCACGTACCATCAGTACACCCCCTCCGCCCCAACCAAAGACCCCAATGCCATGGATATAGACGTCGTCCAACTTGCCAAGCTCACCCCGGAAGAACGAAAGAAATGTATCAGAGAGGGACGATGCTTCCATTGCAGGCAAAAGGGACATATGTCGTCCAAATGCCTCGGGACCCCAAAGTTGCAGAAAATGGTCCAGAAAGTAGAAGAGGAAGAAAACGACGATATCCCCCCACTCGCTAAGATTGAAGAAGACGATGACGATGAAGAAACGGTGGACTGAGTTGTCGTGGATTTTTAGAAAGGAAGACTGCCTCGACGTCAGCCCCTTCCTCATACACGTGTGCTCCTGTACTTTTATCTCAATCCAAGAAATCTATGCGCATTCCCCTCCAGCTCATAGACCCTTCGCACACCTTAAAAACTGTCAACACCCATGCACTCATCGACAGCGGGGCAGACATCAATTGCCTTGACTGGGGCTTCGCCCGAAAACACCGACTCCCCCTCGAACGACTCCCAAAACCTATCGCCATGCGAAACGTAGACCAAACCGCGAATGCAAAAGGAGCGATACGCTTCACTTCCTCTCTGTTCATCAACATCGAAGGCGTCACCCAACAGGTTCGTTTCCACGTCATGCACTGTGGAAACAAGAATGTCATCCTCAGATCTCCCTGGCTCCGCATCACCAACCCGACCATCAACTGGACAGAACGAACCATCTCCATTTCAGAAAAACTCGATGAGTCTGCCGCCCTCTACCATACGTTCGCCAAGGATACCAAGTGACACAACGACCACCTACCCAGGAAGACCACTACCCCACCCCCTCGACACACATTGGTGGAGACTGTCCCAAACCACGCACTCTCCATCTTCCTAGACCTCCCCGACGGGGGACACTATGTCAAATCCGCCTTACACCACTACGCATGTCAGCGGATCACCTGTACCGGGTCCAGATACCACCAGACCCACCCGAAACTCGTGGCAAAAATAACCACCGCCACCGAACTTGCAGCCGCCACAGAGAAGGTGAAACCCAAAGTCACTCTCCCGGACGTATACAAAGACTTCGCCCACATCTTCGCCAAGGAATCTGCTGATTCCCTTCCCCCATCCCAACCTTATGACCATGAAATTAACGTCAAGGATTCCTTCATCCCTAAGATAGGGAAACTATACCCCTTAACCCCTGACGAAAAGAAAGCCACCGAAGACTTCCTCGAAGAAAACCTCGCCGCCGGGAAAATCCGCCCTTCCAACTCTCCCCAAGCATCTCCCTTCTTCTTTGTCAAGAAGAAAGATGGAAAGCTCCGCCCCTGCCAGGACTACCGTTATCTCAACAAACACACCATCCGCGACGCCTACCCGCTCCCTCTCATCACCGATCTCCTCGACAAGCTCAAAGGCGCCCGTGTCTTCACCAAATTCGACGTTCGATGGGGGTATAACAACATCAGAATCAAGGACGGACATCAGTGGAAAGGAGCGTTCCTCACTCACAAGGGACTCTTCGAGTCCTTGGTCATGTTCTTCGGAATGACCAACTCCCCCGCCACATTCCAACGATTTATGAATGACTCTTTCTGTGATATGATCGCCGAAGGATGGCTCATCATCTATATGGATGATCTCCTTATCTTCTCACCTGATGACGCCACCCACACCGAACGCACCTGCCATGTCCTCCAATGCATGACGGAACTCGACCTGCACCTTAAGCTAGAAAAGTGCAACTTCACCATCCCCGAAGTAGAATACCTCAGAATGATAGTCAAGGAAGGACAACTCACCATGGACCCCGTCAAGCTCGACAGAATCGCCAAATGGCCCACCCCAAAGAAAGTCAAAGACATCCGTTCGTTTCTAGGCTTCGCCAATTTCTACTGTCACTTCATCCTGGGATACTCCGACATCGCCCGCCCCCTCATCGTCTTAACCAAGAAAACTCAACCATGGGAGTGGACTCCCGTGCGCCAGGCCACCTTTGACCAACTTAAAGCACTCTTTACACGGAAACCAGTCCTTTTCATGCCCGATGTTACTCGTCCTTTCGCCATAGCTACTGATGCCTCAAAGTATGCCTCCGGGGGTATCCTCCTTCAAACCGACTCAAACGGCGACTGGCACCCATGTTTGTATCTTTCCCAGACGTTTGCACCCGCCGAACGAAACTACGACATCCACGACCACGAACTTCTCGCCGTCCTTCGCGGGTTCAAAGCTTGGTGGCACTATCTACATGGCTCTCCTTTCCCCGTCACTGTCTTCACTGACCACAAAAACCTCACTTACTTCCGTCGCCCCCATGACCTCAACCGCTGTCAAGCGCGATGGATGCTCGATCTCGCTGATTTTGATTACAAAATCACCCACATCCCCGGATCCCATCTTGCTGGACCAGACGCGCTCTCCCGCCGCCCAGATCTCCTCCCCGCTGTTGACACCAACAACTCGGGTGTCACCCTCCTCCCCAACTCCCTCTTCGTCCATGTCATCGACTCTGCCCTCTCCTCCGTTATCTCCTCTGCTTCTGCCTCCGATGACCTTGTCCTCCACAAACTGCAGGAAATCGAGGGATGCGTTCCCCCCGCTGCCTGCTCCCGCCTCTCTGACTGGCAATATTGTGACGGTGTGCTTCTTTACCAGGACCGTGTCTACGTCCCTGATGACCAACCCCTCCGCCGCTCTCTTGTTGCCCATTGCCACGACCACGCCTCTGCCGGTCATCCTGGCTTTCTCAAGACTCGTCAGCTCATCTCTGCTGACTTCTGGTGGCCGGGTCTTGCCACCTTCGTTCGCTCCTATGTCGACAGCTGCGCCGTCTGCCAGCAGAACAAGTCGAATACTCATCCTTCCTCGCCCCCGCTCACCCCAATCCGTTCCTCGTGCTCCCGTCCCTTTCAGCAGATCTCCTGTGATCTCATCACCAACCTCCCGCTCTCCAATGGGTTCGACAGTCTTTTGGTTGTGGTGGACCACGGCCTTACTAAGGGGGTAATTCTTTGCCCTACGAAGAAAACCGTCACCGCCGAAGGCATCGCCTACATGTTTTTCCACAAAGTCTACAAACGCTTTGGCCTCTACGACAAAATTATCTCCGACTGGGGCCCTCAATTCACTTCCTCCTTTGCCAAAGAACTCGGTCAACTCCTCAACTACGACCTCTCACTCTCCACTGCGTACCACCCTCAAACCGATGGTGAAACCGAACGTGTGAACCAGGAAGTCGAAACGTATCTCCGCATCTATTGTGGAAACCTTCCCTCCTCATGGTCTGATCATATCTCCCACACGGAATTCACCCATAATCACTGTCCCCACTCCGTCACCAGCAAATCCCCGTTCTTTCTCATGATGGGATATGAACCCCGTGCCCTTCCCTTGGTCATCGCCGAAACTAAAATCCCCACAGTTGAAGAATGCCTCAGGAACCTATCTGCGTTGCGAGATGAAGCCCTCGCCGCCCACGAACTCACCCGCCAAACTATGGCCGCCAGAACCCGCTCCAAGTTCAAACCCTTCGCCAAAGGAGATAAAGTTTGGCTAGAAGCACGGAATCTGAAAAGATCCATACAAGATCCGAAGTTCACCGCAAGACGCAAAGGACCCTTTACCATCACAGACGTCTTATCTCCCGTCACCTACCGCCTCCGACTCCCACGAACGTGGAAAATTCACAACACGTTCCACGCTTCTCTCTTATCTCCCTATCGCGAAAACCCCATACACAGCCCGAATTTCCCTACTCCGCCCCCGGATCTTGTCGAGGGACTAGAAGAATACGAAATCGAAGCAATCTTACGACATCGTGGAATGCCATCGTCCCGCCAATACCTGATCCGATGGAAAGGATATTCTGCCGAAGAAGATTCATGGGAACCCGAGCGGAACTTGAAACATTCGTCGGAGATTCTCGACAATTATAAAAAACGACACCCCACTGCTTTCTCTCTCTTATCCGCATGCCCACCATGCCGCAGATAAATCCATTCCACTTGTTACTCTGGAATGAGTCTAAACTACCATCCATCCGCAATGACATCTAAACTATCCCCATTAGCCTCATTCCTATGGCCATTAAATTCCTACCACCCATGTCGACACTTCACCCAGTCGACCCGGCCGCCCCTCGTCTTTCTTACACATCATCTCTCGACACCGCCCCGCTTCCCCCCCTCACATCATATGCAGCGTAATGCGTTGCGAGTTCCTGGTTGACCCCTTGGCCAATTCAAAAGGGCGCTGCTTCACTCAGTTGACCCTGGATGGGGTCACTCTCCGCCCCCCGTCCACAAGATGTTCTGTCTATCCGACTTCCCTGGAGGCTACTCTCTCTACCAACAGTTGTATCATTCTTCACCCGCCGTTTATTCCTCTCCTCCCTCTCGTCATCCTACGATACCACCATCACCATCGCTTCCCTTCCCAGTCCTTTGTCTTTTCACAGGTTTGCTTGGCTCCTCTCCCGGGTCTATACCCCTCGTCTCGTCCCTCCTCACCACGTGGGGATCTCTCTTTGATGGAATCCAGTGGCTTCCGATGTAGTAAGGGGGTTATGTTACGATTTTTCCCCTTTTCTTCTTCATACTGACATTCCTTGGACTATGCTCCGTACGTATCCATTTGTAGCCTATCTTTTTCTTTGTTCTCGCGCTACCAAGAACCTCCATACGTCGCTCCCGAGAGACCTGCTCATTGGTTCTCTCTCTTTTCCTTCCTATATTCATGCTAGTACACGAATCCTTTTACCTTTTCACTTTCATACAGATACAGTCCACACCGGTGCTCTATCTGTCCTTTTGACACTATGTGGATTAACCAAGGACTTAGTGTTCCTTTACATGTCAACAACCTCCATGTAGTTACGACTCTGTTCAGCCAACTACCTCCATGTAGCTTACACTACAGTTAGTTGTCTTACCTACGTCTCTCTACGGTTAGTTGCCTAGTATGGGCCTAACCTAGTTCTACCTACGGCTTCCGCCTAGTTACATAGCTCTAGCAATCCTACCTCGTGTCCTCGTTCTACACCTGAGTGAATGCTTCGCACATCAACGCTCTTCGCGTCCATGTGTGTCTTACTTCGAACCTTTGACCCTATCACCTGTGTGGCATAGGATACTCTGACCACCTCACATCATGCAAGGTAGACATCGATCGGCAACCCCATGGCCGACTCCCTGGACGGATATTCTCAACCGTCATCCTAGTCCCCTGTCCTAGGCCTTGTAGGTCTATGCGCAACCATACCCAAGGGCCACGTGTAATACCCAACTGTTAATATATCACAGGTCAAGCCTTATAAGGATAGACTCCAGGGGCAGCCTATTATCACTCCCGGCCCTATATAGGTAACCGAGGACCGAGATAATTTATACAAAGTAGAATGAATCATTGCTAGTAGATTCAAAGGTCGTCGCCTTGAATACCTAGTCCACTGGCTAGGCTATAATGAGACAGATTGAACTTGGGAACCAGAAGTAAACCTTCTATCAGGTGCACTTGATGCCATTGGCGATTTCCATAGGAAGTATCCTTCTGCACCTTGAAGGTTGTGGATGTCTCATTTGGCATTTATACAATGCTTTCACGAACATGAAGATTTAACTCTTCCTACAACACACCCTTTTGATCATCTGGAAGTTGATCCTTAAATGGGGGGTAGTGTTACAGCTATATATTTTTCACCTTTTATCTTGCACATATGGATACTCTTTTATCTTATCAAAGGGACAACCTGACTTAGACACTGTGCCAGACACAGGGGATCTACAGGCCCTACTAGATCTGTGGGCTTCATCTTCACATCTTCACTTTCACCCCACAGATCACATCACATATTTAATACAATGTGATCATCACAGATCTCACATCAGTCACCCCATCACTGTGATGTGATCCCTTATCTTTAATTACCATTGACATCTTCCATTCCTCCCACCTGCAGCAGATCAACAGCTGGAAACTTCATGTACTTATTAATCTCTGCTACAGGCCAACTCCTCATGTCAATCATGTTGGGCCTAGGAGATGAACTAATGTAGATATGTATCTAGATCAATACACAACATGTATCTACACACAGAATGGTATATAAAGAGAGACTGGATGGAGCTCAGTCTCCAGTCTAGTTCTCTTGTCCTCTACCTACAAAGCATCTCCCAGATAGTTCCTTCCCTCGACGTTTAGAAGATAGTGATTGCCTGCAAAGACTTGTAGTTGCAACAGGTAGAAGACAATGGAGTCTAGCCACTGCTTGGCTGACTTATAATCACCATCATATTTCTCTGGGGTGCCAATATGAAGTTCAATGGATTTCATAGTCATGGTTGAGGATGGAGGACAAGATAACAGAGGGAAAATATGGCTGGTTCAGCATCTGGGTGTGGGGAACAGTGGGGTCTGGGGGCAAGGGATTTCTACCAAGGTGAAGAATCTGTGGGATAAGTTGTGGATAGTGTCTTCAAAGTTCGAGTCTAAAATAGGCTTATCAGGGTCATCTTCCCAGAAGTCTGGGTGGTTGTCAGGGGTGTCAGAGAAGTCTGAGTTTGAGGTATGTGGAGGTTCCCTGGGATTCCAATGTGGATCTGTGGTTTGAGGGGATCAGTGAGAAATGGTGGGCAGACTAAGAAGTATATGTCAAGGAGGTAACTTAGTTCTTTTGTTATGCATGGCTTTAGATAAGATCATGCATAGTCCTACAGATGCCTGAGGCCTAGTAGGGTTGAGGATTTAGTCATTAGTATTGATAGTAACAGGGGAAACAGGCTATGGAGTTGCCTGATCAAGAGAACCATCAAGGGAGATGATGGGTCAAAGGTATTCTTCACCTAGCTTGGGGGTAGGATCAAGGGTTCAAGGTAAGACACATGAAGGTTGGTGGACCTGAGTGTGAAGCATTCACTTAATAGTAGAATGAAGACTAAGGAGCAAAGGCAAGTGGATTGCTTAGAACTAACTAGGCAACAAGCTGTAGGAAGAACTAAGTTAAGGAGAACTAGATATACCCTGTTGAAGAGTTTATATAGTGAAGGGAAACAGTGTGACAGTTATGTGTCACAAGGTTAAGGGCTGGCTTGGGAAGTGGCATTAGAAACAGATAGAACATAATGGAGCAAAGAGGGCCCAAGTGTGAGAGAGAAACATTAAGGGCTGGCACATACAGCATGGAAAGAGTGGAAGAAAAAGAAGTACCTGTGCAGTGAAGGATAAGCATGCTGACAAGAGATATAGAAGGTTGTGGAACAACATGGAATGGTATGAGTTCAGCATGAGAAAAGAAATTATTAGTCCAATAGTGATAGTAAGGAAAAATGGATAACCCTGCAAGTGAATTGTAACACCCCCAGCTAACTCTGAAGCTATGATGAGGATATCTTACAATTCTCGAAATGCAGGTCCCAGCGATCCTGTGATGTTGGTGTAGACTTCATCATCCAACTCATCTCTATTGTTGATGAAAGAGGAAGAGCAATGGATGGATGAGGGAGTGGGATGATAAGAATTATAGGAGGAGGAAGAGTGGTGGAAGGAGTGGTGAGAAGAGGTTCAGTGCACTATTTGCCCATTATGGACAGCTGTCTATGGGTGACATGGGGCAGTAGTGATAGAAGGTGGGGTATGAGGCACAGTCAAGTGGGCACCTAAGGGATGTGTTGTGACTACAAGTTCTTTGCAGGCAATCACTATCCTAAACGTCAAGTGGAGAGACTATCTTATGAGAGGTGCTTGGTAGGCAGTGGACAAGAGAACTAGACTGGAGACTGAGCTCTGTCCAGTCTCGCTTTATATACTATTCTACGTGTAGATACATGTTGTGTACCGATCTAGATACATATCTACATATGTCTATCCCCTTAGCCCTAAGTGATCAATATGTGGCTTCTGCACTGCAGCAGAGATTAATATATACATGAGGTAGCCAGCCATTGAACTGCTGCAGATGGTAGAATGGAAGATATCAATGGTAATTAAAGATAAGGGATCACATCACAGTGATGGGGTGACTGATGTGAGGTCTGTGATGATCATGGTAATTAAATATGTTCTATGATCTGTGGGGTGAAAGTGAAGGGCTGAAAGAGAAGCCCACAGATCTGTAAGGGCCCATAGATCCCCTGTGTCTAGGACAGTGTCTAAGTCAGGTTGTCCCTTTGATAAGATAAGAAAGCATCCATTTATGTGCAAGGTAAAAGTGAAAAATATATAGCTGTAACACTACCCCTCGTCTAAGGATCGACTTCCAGGTGATCAAAAGGATGTGTTGATGGAAGAGTAAGATCTTCACATTCATGAAAGTATCATATAAATGCTGAATGAGACATCTGCAGCCTTCGAGGTGCAGAAGGATACTCCCTATGGAAATCGCTGATGGCATCTAGTGCACCCGGTAGAAGATTATCTTCCAGTTCCCAAGTTCAATCTGTCTCATCATAGCCTAGCCAATGGACTAGGTATTCAAGGTGATGACCTTTGAATCTACTAGCAATGATTCATTCTACTTCATATAAATTATCTCAGTTCTCAGTTATCTGTATAGGACTGGGAGCGATTACAGGCTGACCCTGGAGTCTATCCTTATAAGGGTTGACCTGTGATACATTAACAGTTGGGTGGATTTGTATAGAAGATGGTAAGCGAAGGGTTACTGCATTATCCCCAACTAGCATGATGATGTTATATGGCCCTAACCATCGTTCTGTTAATTTGCAACTTGCACATGGCAACTTTAAGTTATCAGTGGATAACCAAACTTTATCTCCAATATTATAGGGAGGAGTCTCCTTTCTATGTTTATCAGCTTGTGCCTTCATGCACAGCTGAGCCTGTTTCAAGTTTAATTTAGTCTGCTCCATCACATCGTGTAGGTTTGAAAGGAATTCATCGGCAGCTGATGCCTTGGAGGAGGATGCAATGGGTTCTATTCCCATGTGTGGGGTGTAGGAATGAGTGACCTCAAATGGAGACTTCTTGGTAGAGGCTTGCCTTTTAGAGTTATAACTACACTGTGTGATTGATAGCCACTGAGCCCAATCGCCTTGGCGCTCTGTGCAGAAGATTCTTAAATACTATTGCACATTCCTGATCATCCTTTTGGTCTGACCATCTGTTTGTGGGTGATGCACTGTTGATAAACATTGTTTAATATTAAGCTTCTTGCATAGTTCTGCCATGACTTGTGAAGCAAACTGTGGTCCTCAATTGGACACAATAGATAGGGGAATTCCATGGTGCTTAAAGATGTGATGTAGGTAGAGACTTGCTGTCTTGATGGTGGACGTCATCTTGCGACAAGCGATAAGCACTACTTCTTTTGAGAAATGATCAACAGCTACTAAAATGCTATTTGATCCATTACTTTCTGGCAGATTGGTGACAAAATCGATGGATATGTCCTGCTAGGGTCTGCTAGGGATTTCTAAAGGCTGTAATAAACCAGAGCTGGGCTGGTTTAAGGATTTCATTCGTGCACATCGATTGCAACGAGATATATAATCTTTGATGAACGTTGTGACTCCTGGCCACCAATAATGATGTAAGACTAGATCAATAGTCTTTTCACTTCCAGGATGACCTGCTATAGGCGAGTCATGACATAATTTAAGGGTCTTGATTGTTAGATCTTCATTATCTCTGTTTTTGGTTGGAATGTATAACCAGTTTCTTTCTTGGTAAAGAAGTCCATTGGCTTCTTCATAGACACTGTGTTCTTTACATAGCTTTTGTACTTCTGTCTCCATCAAGAGACATGTTTGATTAAATATTTCTTGTTGAAGCTGTGCCCCTTCATCGTAGATTGTGACTTTGGATGATGTTGTCCTTATCTGCTCTGGGGATATCATAGTGATTCCTTTATTATCATCTTCTATTCCTTCTGCATGATCTTCTCTTCTAGAGAGAGCGTCTGCCTTCACATTGGATGTTCGAACGTATAATTAAATCTGGAGAGGTACTGAGCCCATCTTGCCTGTCTTCTAGATAAATCTTGTGCTTTCATAAAATATTGAAGGTTGGTGTGATCATTCCATATTTCAAATGAATGTTCTGTTCCTTATAAGTAATGATGCCATTGTTCTAGCACCCTGATAATGCTTAACATTTCTTTATCCGCTATGGGATAATTTCGTTCTTCTGGTGACATCAAGTGAGAACTGAATGCTACTGGATGCCATTTATCTTCTTTTAGAATAGATAAGACTGCTCCTGTGGCGAAGTCTGATGCATCTGTTTCCAATCTGAATTGACAATCAATGTCTGGGTAGGCTAAGATTGGAGCTGTGGTAAAACATTCTTTTAATTTGTCAAAGGCTTCTTGTTGGGACATTCCCCAATTCCAAGGAACGTCTTTCTTTAAGAGGTCATTTAGAGGTCTAGTGACTTGCACATATCCTTCAATAAAGTGACGGTAATAATTGGTGAGGCCGAGAAAGCTTCATACTCCTTTTACATTGGTGGGTGCTGGCCAATCTAAAATGGTGTTGACTTTCTTGCAATCCATCTTTATTCCATTTTTGCCTATGATTATTCCTAAATAGTCAACTTCTTTTTTGAAGAAGTGACACTTTTCTGGCTTGGCAAAAAGGTCATTCTCTTCAAGTCGTTTTAATACCCTTTTCACGATTTCAGCATGTTCTTCTTCATTGTCTGTTTTGGTGAAGATCATAATGTTGTTGATATATACTACCACAACATCTTCCATGTCTGTGAATAGTTCATTCATCATGGTTTGAAACGTGGCTGGTGAATTGCCTAGCCTGAAGAACATCATCAGAGGTTCGAAGGATCCTTTATGTGTGATGAATGCTGCTTTCCATTTGTCACCTTCTTTGATTCGTACATTGTTGTATCCCCATCTGAGATCCAACGTTGTAAATAGTTTTGCTCCTTTGAGCTGATCCATGAGCTGTGAAATTAAGAGGAGAGGATAATTATTTCAAATTGTTTGAGAATTTAGATAGCGGTAATCTTGTACCATACATTTTCTTCCATCCTTCTTTGGTACAAAGAAGACTGGTGACGTTTGAGGAGATTTCGAAGGTCTAATGTATTCCTTTGATGATTGATCTTCTAACCAATCTGATACTTCCTTTTGTTCATCTATGCTCAGAGGTATAAGTTTTCCCTTTTTGGGTTGGAAGTCTTCTTTAAGATCTATGGCATGATCCCAAGATTTTTGCATAGGCATCCTAATAGACATCTTTTCTTCGAAGACTTTTAAATATTCATGATAACATTCTGGCACCAATTCTGCAGTGGACTTCTTTTGATCCATAAGGGACTTAAACTTTTTGTCCACTGCTTGTCCTATTCTAATGTTTCATTCTTGTTTTTTGTTTTGTTCTTTTTCTAATGTTTTTATTTTCTCATAGACTTTATATTGAATTTCTTGTTCTTCCTTTTCTAGTAATCTGAGATAGATGCTTTTGTCTCTGAGTTCCCAGCATTCTTTTCCACAACTTCTTAATTTAATTTCTCCAGTTTTCCAGTTGATGTCTGGATTATGTTTCTTCAACCAAGAGTAACCAATAACCATCTGGTTCTTTCCTAAACTGGTGACTTCTGCTTTGACTGTTTCCTGATGTCCTTTGTAATCTAGCAGGAGTGATGTGACGTGTGTGATTTTTCCTGCCTTGTTCTGTGTTCTGTCCATGTTATAGATAGTAAGGGGTTGTTCAAGCTGCCTCAAAGGGAGGGCATGCTGCATTGCAAACACATTATCTATAAAGATGCAGTTTGTATCTGAGTCCAAGAGTGCTGAAACAGGGATAAAGTTCTGATCAGTATTTTTGGGTTTTACCTTTATTTTCATTTTTAGTTCATTGTTGATTTTTAATGATCTACAAAATATTCCTTCATCTGGGATTTGATCTGCAGGTGAGATCGACAGGTTAGCTTTCTTTGAAGAGGAATTAAGCACCAGTGTAATGCCCCAGCTGAGCCTCTGAGAGGACTCCTCTGTCAGCAAAGAAGAAGATATAATAGTGAAAGGTGCTGCTTCCGTATCATACACATGTAAACTAGAGAAATGATTGTCCATAGGAAAGTGTACCTGCTTTGTTTTACCTTTGCCTAGATCAGACCCAGTTCCTGGATCTAGGCTCTGCCTTTTGCCAACTTCTTATTCTCGACATCTTCAACATCCCTGAAGAATGCCCTTGCTTTGTCGAATGACATTCCCCTTATTGCTGCTGTGGGGTTGCAGCCTTTTCCTTTTTTGGCTTGTGTGCCAGGTGTGTAGATGTGTTCAGTGCTTTTAACATCATCCAAAGACGTTTGCCTTATTTGCTAGCATTGGCATTCCTTCTTGTGGCCGTTTGACCATCCACAGAGATCACATTTTGTGGACAGTTTCTTACATTGTTTGGCGAAGTGGCCTGCTTTGCCACAATTGTAGCAAGACTTTGCTCCTTTCTGGGCCACTGAGATGTCCATGGCATTAGGATCTTTTTCTTTCTTTTGGAAACGATATTGTGTTTTTCTTCTAATCATTTCCAAGCTTTCTAGACAAAATCCTACTCTGCAAATGTTTTCCAGGGTTGTAGTAAGATCTTCGCTTCTAAGACCATTTTTCCAAATGTAGTCGATGATGGACCTTTTGACTCTGTTCTCCAAGAGCCATACATCATGTGGTTCTCCAAGGCCTGCCTTGTTAAACTCATTTCTCCATCTGACTATAAAGTTGTTGATCAATTGGTCTTTTCCTTGATACATATCGTTGATCCTTTTGGTTGCCCAATCTTTTACCAGATTTTCTTGAAACATCTCTACGATATCCTTTTCTAGTTACGCCCATGGGTAGTTTCCTTTTTGATATTCCTGTAGGCTTACTTGTGTGAACAGCCCTGCCTTAGGCCCTTTTAGTCTGGATAAGACCGCTAGTACTGCATCTGGAGATCTTTCTTCAATTACGTGTGAGTTTAATTTGATCCATGCTTGGATCTTTGACCACCACTCAGTGAATTTTACTGGATTTCCATTGTATTCCCCAGGGTCTGCAAATACTTCTACTTTCCTGGACACAGCATATGGGTGTTGTTGTTGCTTTGTTGCTGCTCCAGATCCGCTTGGGGTTGGTTGCCTAGTGGGTGGTCTTGGTGGCACTTCTAGAGTTTGGAGTACTTGTTGGAGTTGTTGTTGTATGGATGCTACTGCATTGCTTAGCCTTGTCATTTCGCTTATGAGATGATCATATCTTTGATCTTGTGTTTGGGTGAATTGCCCAATTGCTTCCAAGTGGTTTGCATTTGGGTTGGTGAGGGCGGTATGGAGATCTTGTGTGGTGATGGGGATGAAAGACATTGTATTCATAAAAGAAGGCTAGTACTTGTAATTCTTTCTTTGTTGAACTCTTAGTTGTACTCTGCTAAATCTATTGTTCCGTCTGATGGTTTGTGGATACTTGTGATGCTGTCTCTTCATGCAATGTGGCTCTTCGTCTTCTGATTCCTCTGTAGTCTCTCTGTATCGCCTTCTAGTGATGCTTATTTCTCTTTCTGCCTGTGCTGTGCCTAAGGTTGCATTTAGGCAGATATTACGTGGTGCTACTGGCCATGTGAATGGATCAGGATGTGGGGATCTGGATGGACTTCTTTCAGGGGTTGTCGGGTATCTAAGCAAGGCAAGATCTGTTGCTGGGCTTAGTGTGTGATAAGAAGGTGTGGGGTTCCAATAGTAGGTGTCCCCTGTAAATCTTAGATCTGTGGTGATATCGTCAACTTCTGCACCATTACCAAAACTTTCAGGCTGAAGGTCTTGCTCTAGAACCTTCCAAAACTCTTCTTCAGTGACTGCCAGCTCTGGCCAGTCATTGAGGTCTTTCTCACTCTCTGTACTCACTCTCGATAGCAAGTTCTCCCTGGACTCCTCTTTGACTATGGGTTCTGCTACTACTACTGGTGATGCATCTACTGGTTCCCAGGGGTTCTGCTGATTAACCCTAGGGGTGTAGGCTGCAAGGGGGAGAAGAGATCGGTGAAAAGAGATAGGCACTAGATAGCTTATGTCTTTAGTGTATCCTAGTGGCCTCAAAGAATGCGCTCACTTGCTGGAGTCAATGGGTAACAAGTGGGAGACTAGATGCATTCGCTGTCATTTGGTGATAGTGAAAGGGTGAAGATTTATAGATAGTCTAGTTCTAGTGTTGCAACTACAAGTTCTGCAGACAATCACTATCTTATAGATGTCGAGAGGACTTTCATATGAGTACTTTGTAGGCAGGAGACAAGAGAACTAGACTGAAGACTGAGCTCCCTCCAGTCTCGCTTTATATACTATTCTACGTGTAGATACATGTTGTGTCCCTATCTAGATACATATCTACATATGTCTATCCCCTTAGCCCTAAGTGATTGACATGTGGCTTCTGCACTGCAGCAGAGATTAATATATACATGAGGTAGCCAGCCATTGAACTGCTGTGGGTGGTAGAATGGAAGATGTCAATGGTAATTAAAGATAAGGGATCACATCACAGTGGTGGGGTGACTGATGTGAGGTCTGTGATGATCACAGTAATTAAATACGTTCTATGATCTGTGAGGTGAAAGTGAAGGGCTGAAAGAGAAGCCCACAGATCTGTAAGGGCCCATAGATCCCCTGTATCTAGCACAGTGTCTAAGTCAGGTTGTCCCTTTGATAAGATAAGAAAGTGTCCATTTATGTACAAAGTGAAAAATATGAAAAATATATAGCTGTAACAATATGTATCTAGATCGATGCACAACATGTATCTACATGTAGAATAAGTATATAAAGTGAGACTGGACAGAGCTCAGTCTCCAGTCTAGTTCTTTTGATTCTCTCCTACAAGTAGTACCTAAGAAATACTCCTCTCAACACCTAGTATCCAAGTGGTTGCCTGCAAAGACTTGTAGATGCAACACTAGAACTAGACTGTCCATTATCTTCATACCCAACCTGTTACAATTCGCTGCAGGGTCTCTTTATTTTCTTCCCTTATGATTACCAACTGACACTCCTTTCCTTTCTCATGCTTAACTTGTGTCATTCCATGTCATTCCACGACTTTCCATACATCTCGTAAGCATGTTTATCCTCCACTGCACAGGTACTTTTTTCCTTCTGATCATCTCACACCGAATGCACCGGCCCTTAATGTTTTACTCTCACACATGGGTTCTATGACATTCCTTCGCTTTCTACCACTGATTCCCATGCCAGCCCTTAACAACGTGACACGTTACCATCACACTTTTCCTTTCATTATATAAACCCTTCAACAGGGCCCTTTGTCTCTTTTCTTTAACCTAGTTCTACCTATGGCCATCGCCTAGCTAGTACTAACAATCATACCTCTTCGTGTCTTCGTTCTACACTTGAGTGAATGCTTCGCATAATGCTTGCTGCACTTGTGCATCTCTACCTGGAACTCTTGATCCTACTGTCAAGCTAGGCATAGGAAACCCCTTGACTATCCAACATTGTTGGATAGACACTTAGTCGACTAAGTCAAAACCTTGTTGTGGATATCTTCAACTGCAATCCTTGTCTCTCTTTCACCTTCGCTCTCCGCTAGGCATAGGTAGGTCTACATGTGACCTCATCACAGGCCACATGTAACACAACCACTTGAACCAGCAGATGCATATTAGCCTCCCACTTCGCTACCATAGGCTCTAAGCAAGTGAGCACATCCTCAGGGGTATCTAGCACATGCTAACAAAAGCGCATACCTAGTGCCCATCTCTTTTCACTGATCCCTTCTCCCTTTCACAGCATACACCCCTTGGGTCAATCAGACCAACCCTTGGGAACTAACAGACATACCTATAGCCCTAGCAAAACCCATAGTTAAAGTAGAGCCCAGGGAGATCTCACTACCTAGTGTTGCGACTACAATTCCTTGTAGGCAATCACTATCTTTAGACATCAAGAGGAAGGAACTATCTTAAGACTGCTTTGTAGGCAGGGAACAAGAGAACTAGACTGAGGACTTAGCCTCATCCAGTCTCGCTTTATATACATTTCTATTGTAGATACATGTTTTGTATCGATCTAGATATGTATCTACATAAGTCCATCCCCTTGGCCCTAAGTGATCGACATGCGGCCTGCTGCAAGCAGCGGAGATTAACATACATGAGAAGTCCAGCCGTTGATCTGCTGCGGGTGGTAGAATGGAAAGGTGTCAACGGTAATTAAAGATAAGGGATCACACTGCAGGTGATGAGGTGACTGAGTGAAGGTCTGCAGTGATCACGGTAATTAAATACGTTCTGTGATCTGTGGGGCGAAAGTGAAAATGTGAAATAGAATGCCCACAGATCGAGTTGGGCCCATAGATCCCCTGTGACTAGCACAGTGTCTAAGTCGGGTTGTCTGTTACGATTCGCTGCAGGGTCTACTCTTTTTCTTTACTTGACATTACAAACTGACACTTGTTTCTTTTCTCACGCTTACCTCACTACTTTCCATGTCGTTCTACGACATTCCACCTATCTCGTAAGCGTGTTTATTCCTCACCGCGCAGGTACTCGTTCCTCTTCTGACCTTCGCACGCCGTATGTGCCGGCCCTTATGTTCCTTTCTCATGCGTGGTTTTGCTATTGGCTTCTGCTCTTCTCACGCCGCTTCCACGCCGGCCCTTAACCATGTGACGCGTTACCGTCACACATTCCCCTTTACTATATAAACCCTTCAACAGGGCGTTTCACCCTTTTCTTTAACCTAGTTCTACCTACGGCTACCGCCTAGTTAGCTCTAGCAATCTACCTCGTGTCTTCGTTCTACACTTGAGTGAACGCTTCACACTCCAAGCGTACTTCACGCCCACGAAGTGTGTCTTACCCTGAACCCTTGACCCTATCGCCAGTGTGGCATAGGTTACCTCGACTACTACGCACAATGCCTAGTAGACATAGATCGACAACCCCACGGTCGACCCTCTTACTACGGATATCTTCAACCGTAGCACCTAGTCCCCTCGTCCCCTCGTCCCTAGGCTCTCGTAGGTCTACGCGCGACCTTACCCAAGGCCACGCGTAACATTGTCCCTGTAGATTAGATAAAAGCATCCATGTGTGTAAGTAAAGTGAGAAAAAGTGAGTAAGTAAATAGAACTGTAACAGGGGGAACCGGTGACGTTGGCATACCCGACGTCATCCAACTCGTCGTGGTCTTCCACAGAAAACCCTTCTAGGGGGGAAGATGGTGTTAGATAGTAGGACTGCTGGGACGAGGAGGAAGAATTGCGTGAAGAACGTCGGGAGCTGCTGGTTCGCTGGACGATTTGTCCATTCTGGAACACGGCTTGGGGTCAGCGGGGACGTGTGGATGGAGAAGCGCGAGGAGTGGTGGTGGTGGTAGAGGTGATGTGAGAGGCGAGAGAACGAGGAGGGCCCGGGCAGCATGCAAAGGAGTGGCCAGGGGCACGACGATTGCAACCCCGGCATTCGTACTGTTGGCAAGACAACTGGGTATGGCCAAGACAGTTACATATGAAGCATCACTGATTAAAATGGGGGTGGCCAATATAAATGCGGTCTCTGCCATTCCAACCGGTCCACCAGTCATTGAGGGTTTGTCTATGGATGGGCAACCCATCCCTGAGCACGACGTCACCAAGTCCTCGACCAGCAGCAGCTAGATCTCAGAAATGGTTGTCTACATCGAGGAGAAAGGTATCATACCCGGATTGAAACCCATGCGAGTAGAGAGAGTGGCGCACATGATAGATAAAGTCCATCATTGTCCGACCAAGGGTTGTATG
Organism: Pulveroboletus aff. annulatus; assembly: GCA_038094595.1. Lineage (NCBI taxonomy): Eukaryota > Fungi > Basidiomycota > Agaricomycetes > Boletales > Boletaceae > Pulveroboletus > Pulveroboletus aff. annulatus. Next base: position 35,846 of record JBBPTX010000243.1, read on the forward strand.
TGGGAAAACGGGTCCAGACCTGGAGATAAAAGCAGCGATGCGATTCAGCTGCATAGCCGTATCGAACCAAGTATAGAGGGGAGATCCCTTAGCAGCGTATACACTAATAGGAACATGGAGTCGATCATCAGATAAGAACATATGAAAATGGACATATTCCTCATCGGTAAACCTTTCCTCTCGAAGCCAGTTGGTATGGCGGTGGCCAGAAACATCAAGGGGAACTTGAGTGTCCCATCCGGAGTGCACTTCTAGAGAGTCCAAGCTAGGTGCTCGGACGAGGGCAGGGCGATGGACGCCTAGGAATGATGGAGGTCCGGGAGAAGGTTCCTGACGGGGCAGAGGGGTAAACGCAGGAGAGGTCTGGATCCGGCCAGAGATGGGGGAGACATGGGAGGGTGGAACACCACCAATAAGGGTGGCAAAGTTGATAGGCTGTGGGGCGGCGGGGAGAGTAGGAGAGACCCTCTCGGGGTCGGTAGAGGGAAGGCAGATGGTGTTTGGGTTGGTGGATGGAGCGGCAGCGGGGGCGTCGACATGGGTGGGGAATTCAATAGTCATGAGTAGAAGGTGGAATGGGTTTACAGTATTTGCGACATGGTGGGTGTGCGGATGGAAGGGAGAAGGTGGTGGGGTGTCATCTTTTATAATCGTCGAGTATCTCCGACGAATGTTTCAAGTTCCACTCAGGTTCCCAGGAATCTTCTTCAGCCGAGTATCCTTTCCATCGGATCAGGTATTGACGGGAGGACGGCATTCCACGGTATCATAAGATAGCTTCTATTTTGTATTCTTCTTGTCCTTTGACAAGATCCGGGGGCGGTGTAGGGAAGTTTGGCCTGTGTACATCATTTTTGCGATAGGGCGATAAGAGAGAAGCGTGGAACGTGTTGTGGATTTTCCACGTTTGTGGAAGTCGGAGGCAGTAGGTTACGGGAGAGAGGACATCTGTGATGGTAAAAGGTCCTTCTCGTTTTGCAGCGAACTTCGGATCTTGGACCAATCTCTTCAAGTTCCATGCCTCAAGCCAGACTTTGTCTCCTTTAGTGAAGGGTTTGAAGGAGGATCGTGATCTAGCGGCCATGGTTTGTCAGGTGAGTTTGTGAGCAGCGAGGGCTTCGTCTCTGAGGGCCATCAGGGTTCAAAGTCATTCTTCGACAGCAGGGATTTTGGTCTCAGCGATTACCGAGGGAAGGGCGCGAGGTTCGTAGCCCATCATGAGAAGAAACAGGGACTTCCTGGTGATGGAATGGGATTGGTGATTGTGAGTAAATTCAGTATGGGAGATGTGATTGGACCAGGAGGAAGGGAGATTGCTGCAGTAGATGCAGAGATATGTTTCGATCTCCTGGTTTACTCGTTCGGTTTCTCCATCGGTCTGGGGATGGTATGCTGTGGAGAGGGAGAGGTCATAATTGAGGAGTCGTCTGAGTTCCCTAGCGAAAGAAGAGGCAAACTGAGGACTGCGGTCTGAGATGATCTTTTTGTAGAGGCCAAAGCGTCGGTATACTTTGTGGAAAAATATGGCAGCAATTCCTTCAGCTGTGACGGTTTTCTTCGTAGGGCAAAGAATTACCCCCTTAGTAAGGCCATGGTCCACCACGACTAAAAGACTATCGAACCTCCCAGAAAGCGGGAGGTCGGTGTTCAGATCGCAAGAGAGCTGCTGGAAGGGACGGGAACAGGAGGAGGCGATGGGTGTAAGCGGGGGGGAGGACGGGTGTGTGTTGACTTTGTTCCATTGGCAAATGGCGCAACCGTCGACATAGGAGCACACGAAGGTAGCAAGGCCGGGCCACCAGAAGTCCGCCGCGACCAGCTGACGAGTCTTAAGGTAACTGGGGTATCCGGCAGAGTCGTGGTCATGACACCGGGTGACAATTGAGCAGCGGAGGGGTTGGTCGTCCGGGACATAGGCGCGGTTTTGGTAAAGAAGGACGCCATCAGCATATTGCCAATCAGAGAGACGGGAGCGGGCAGCGGGAGGGATGCGTCCCTCAATTTCCTGGAGTTTATGCAGGACGAGGTCGTCAGAGGCAGAGGCAGAGGAGATGACGGAGGAGAGGGCGGAGTCAATGACACGGACGAAGAGGGAATCGGGGAGGAGGGTAACTCCCGAGTTGTCATTGTTGACGGGTGGGAGAAAATCTGGGCGGCAAGAGAGAGCATCCGGTCCAGCTAAATGGGAACCGGGGATGTGGATAATTTTGTAGTCAAAGTCTGCGAGATCTAACATTCAGAGGGCTTGTCAGCAGTTGAGGTCGTGAGGTCGTCAGAAGTATGTGAGGTTCTTGTGGTCTGTGAAGACCGTGACTGGGAAGGGGGAGCCATGGAGGTAGTATCGCCAAGCTTTAAAGCCACGAAGAACTGTGAGAAGTTCATGGTCATGGATGTCATAGTTTCATTCAGCGGGGGCGAAGGTTTGGGATAGATAAGAGCAGGGGTGCCAGTCGCCGTTCAAATCTGTCTGGAGGAGGATTCCTCCAGATGCGTATTTCAAAGCATCCATAGTGATGGCGAAGGGGCGAGTGATGTCGGGCATGAAGAGGATGGGTTTCTGCATGAATAAAGCCTTTAATTGTTCAAAGGCGATTTGTCGGGTATCGTTCCAGTTCCAAGGTTGGGTTTTCTTGGTGAGGTCTATGAGGGGGTGGGTGATGTCTGAGTAACCAGGGATAAAACAACGGTAAAAATTGGCGAATCCGAGGAAGGATCGGATGTCCTTGACTTTCTTTGAGATAGGCCATTTAGCAATACCGTCAAGTTTGACGGGGTCCATGGCGAGCTGTCCTTCCTTGACAATCATTCCGAGGTATTCAACTTTGGGGACTGCGAAGTTGCATTTTTCCAATTTTAGGTGTAGGTCGAGTTCCGTCATTCACTGAAGGACGTGACGAGTTCGTTTGGTGTGGGTAGCGTCGTCAGGGGAGAAGATGAGGAGGTTGTCCATGTAAATAACGAGCCAACCTTCGGTGATCATGTTGTGGAAGGAATCGTTCATGAATCGTTGGAAGGTGGCAGGAGAGTTCATCATTCCAAAGAACATTACCAGGGGTTCGAACAACCCTTTGTGGGTGAGGAATGCTCCCTTCTGTTGGTGTCCATCTTTGATATGTACGTTGTTGTACCCCTATCATACGTCGAATTTAGTGAATACGCGGGCACCTTTGAGTTTGTCTAGGAGATCTGAGATCAAAGGGAGGGGGTAGGCATCGCGAACCGTGTGTTCGTTGAGGTATTGGTAGTCCTGGCAAGGGCAGAGTTTTCCGTCCTTTTTCTTGACGAAAAAGAATGGAGAGGCCTGAGGGGAATTCGACGGTCGGATCTTTCCAGCTGCGAGGTTTTCTTCCAGGAATTCCTCGGTGGCCTTCTTTTCATTGGGGATGAGAGGGTAGAGTTTCCCAATCTTTGGGACAAAAGAATCTTTAACGTTAATTTCGTGATCATAGGGTCTAGACGGGGGAAGGGAGTTGGCAGATTCTTTGGCAAAGACAGAAGCGAAGTCTTTGTAAACATCGGGAAGGGTGACTTTCGGCTTCTTCTTCTTGGCTGCTGCCACGAGTTCGGTGGCGGTGGTGATTTTTGCTACTAGTTTAGGATGGGATTGATGAAATCGCAATCCAGAACGAGTGATCCGTTGGCATGCATAGTGGTGTAGGGCGGATTTAACGTAGTGTTCCCCATCAGGGAGATCTAGGAAAATGGAGAGGGCGTGGTTTGGAACTGTTTCAACGAGGGTATGGCATGGTGGGGGTGAAGGGGCGGTGCGGGGTAGATGTTTTTCATGCCTATCAAAGTCTTTGGCATATGAATGATAGAGTGCTGAGGATTCGTCGAGTTTCTCGGAGATGGAGATTGTTCGCTCTGCCCAATTGATTGAGGGATTGGTGGTGCGAAGCCATGGTGATCCTAGGATGACATTTTCGTTTCCACAGTGCATAACGTGGAAGCAAACTTGTTGAGCGACACCTTCTATGTTGATGAAGAGGGAGGAGGTGAAGCGTATAGCTCCTTTTGCATTCATTGTTTGGTCTACGTTTTGTACAGCGATTGGTTTCGGGAGTTTGTCGAGTGGTAGTTGATATTTGCGGGCGAATCCCCAGTCCAGACAGTTGATATCTGCCCCACTGTCAATGAGGGCATGGGTGTCGATGGTTTTTAGTGTGTGTGAGGGATCTATGAGCTGGAGAGGGATGCACATAGATTTCTTAGATTGGGATAAAAGTACTGGTGCACACGTAAATGAGGAAGGGGCTGACATCGAAACAGTCTTCCTTTTTAAAAATCCACCACCACTCAAGCTACGGCTTCTTCGTCATCATCGTCGTCTTCTTCGATTTTGGCGAGCGAAGGGATTTCTTCATTACTTTCTTCCACCTTTTGAACCACTTTCTGCGGCCTTAGGGTGTTTGGGAATCCAGGGCAACTGGATGATACATGTCCTTTCTGTCTGCACCGGAAACATTGTCCTTCTTTTATACAACGTTTCTTTTCCTCCAGGGTGAGCTTGCCAAGTCGGACTACATCGACGTCCATGGCATTTGGGTCTTTAGCTGGGGTCTGGATGGTGTACTGATGGTAAGTGGTGCGAGCGGGGGCTCTATGACAGGCTGCGATTTCTCGTGCTCGGTCCATGTGGGTTTGAAAGGTGACAGCTTTCTTGAGCCAGGAATCAATGGTAGTGGGGATGGTCTCCATAGCGAGGATGCAGCTCATGAGGGGTTCGGGGATGGCTGCAGAGTAGTAGCCGATGAGGACATTGTGGTCTGTGATGCCGGCGATGGCGTAGTGGTTCTGGAACTGAGCGTTGTACTCAGTAAGTGAGGGGGAATAACTGCCTCCTTTTGTGGTGGTTATATGTGTTGTGGTAAGCCAGGCAATGGCATTACCCGTGGTGTCGTAGTGTTTGAAGGCTAGGAGGAATTCATCCCTGAACCTTTCCCAAGTTCCCATAGAGATCGTTCCATCGCTAGCTATCTTTGATGCTTGGAAGGTGTTGGCCCAGGTAAGCGCGGGTCCTTTGGTCATGTAAGATAGTGCGAAGGCTATCTGTTTCGGAGGGGAATTGTAGACATCGGAGTTGACGCTGAGGTAGAAGACGACGGAGTCCATCCATTGTTTGGCAGTTTTATAATCTCCATCATATCTTTCGGGAGCTCCAATACAGAGTTTGACGGGTTTGGTGGTCATTGGAGGTATTGGGGGAAAGATATGGCCAGTTTGGCAATGAGGGGCGGGAGACAGGGGTGTCGGTGGGCGAGGGATTTGTAACGAGGCAGTCAAGTGGTGGGAAAGATCACGAGTGCTGTTTTCTTCCTCGGAGTCAAGGGGGGGTTCGTCTAGGTCTTCTTCCCAAGTGTTTGGGTTGGGGTCGTCTGGAGTGTCAGACGAGTCAGAGTGGTGTTGGGGTGGGTCTCAGGGGTTCCAACGAGGGTCGGTGGTATGAGTGTGGCAGGAGGACGAAATGGTGGGCGTACGTAGTAGTGCACGTCAAGTGGTAACCTAGTTCTTTTGTTACGTGTGGCCTTGGGTAAGGTCACATGTAGTCCTACGTAGGCCTAGGGTCGAGGGGATGAGGGTCTAGTGCTACGGTTGAGAATATCCATAGAGAGGGGGTCGGCCGTGGGGTTGCCGGTCTGTGTCTACCTAGCACGTGCTAAGGTAGTCGAGGTAACCTATGCCTAGCTTGGCGATAGGGTCGAGGGTTCGAGGTTGACACATGCGAGACGCGACGAGCATTCATAGTGTGAAGCGTTCACTCAAGTGTAGAACAAAGACACAAGGTAGATTGCTAGAACTAACTAGGCGAAAGCTGTAGGAAGAACTAGGTTAGGGAGAAGGGGAGAAATGCCCTGTTGAAGGGTTTAAATACAAAGAGGAATGTGTGATGGTAACGCGTCACATAGTTAAGGGCCGGCCTGGGAAACGGCAATAGAAAGTGAAAGAATATAGTAGAACCCACACGTGAGAATGGAAATGTTAAGAGCCGGTGCATTCGGCATGAGAAGAGCAGAAGGTAAAGGAGTACCTGCGCAGTGGAGGATAAGCACACTTATGAGATGTATGGAATGTTGTAGAATGATATGGAATGTGGCGAGTTAAGCATGAGAAAAGAAAAGAGTGTCAGTCGGTAATCATAAGAAAAGAAAATAAGATGACCCTGCAGCGAATCGTAACACTTGTTCTAGGTTTAATTTAGTTTGCTCTGTTAAGTCATATAGGATGGATAGGAATTCATTGACAGCTGGTGCCTTGGAGGAGGAGGCAATGGGTTCTATTCCCATGTATGGAATATATGTAGGAATGAGTAACTTTGAATGGAGACTTCTTTGTTGAGGCTTGCCTTTTAGAATTATAACTGAACTGTGTGATGGGTAGCCATTGTGCCCATTCACTTTGGTGCTCTGCACAGAATATTCTTAAATACTGCTGCACATCCCTGATCATCCTTTCTGTTTGACCATCAGTCTGGGGGTGATGTGCAGTAGATAAATGTTGCTTTATATTAAGCTTCTTGCATAGCTCTGCCATGACTTGTGAAGCGAACTGTGGTCCTTGATTGGACATAATAGATAGGGGAATTCCATGGTGCTTGAAGATATGATGAAGATAGAGACTTGCTGTCTCAATGGTGGACATTGTCTTGTGACAAGGGATAAGCACCACTTCTTTCGAGAAATGATCTATAGCTACTAAGATGCTGTCTGATCCGTTACTTTCTGGCAGATTGGTGACAAAATTGACAGATATGTCCTGCCAGAGCCCACTAGGGATTTCTAAGGGTTGTAATAAACCAGAGCTAGGCTGGTTGGAACGCTTCATTTGTGCATATCAATCACAATAAGATACATAGTCTTTAATCTAAGTTATGATGCCAGGCCACCAATAATGACATAAGACTAATTCAATAGTCTTTTCATTTCCAGGATGACCTGCCATAGGTGAGTCATGACATAATTTAAGGGTCTTGATTCTTAGATCTTTGTTATCTCCGTTTTTGGCCAGAATGTATAACTAATTTCCTTCTTGGTAAAGAAGCCCATTAGCTTCCTCGCACACTTTGTATTCTTTACATAACTTCTGTATCTCCGTCTCCATCAAGAGATATGTTTGATTAAATATGTCTTGATGTAGCTGTGCCCCTTCATTGTAGATTGCAACTTTGGATGATGTTGTCCTTATCCGCTCCGGGGATATCATGGTTATGCCTTTGTTATCGTCCTCTATACCTTGCGCATGATCTTCTCTTCTTGAGAGAGCATCTGCTTTTGCGTTGGACGATCCTGGTTTGTATACGAAGGTATAATTAAATCTGGATAGATATTGCGCCCAT
>JBBPTX010000244.1:0-43156 GCA_038094595.1 Pulveroboletus aff. annulatus
TGGCTGGTGTTGGCGTCGCACCTCTTGGAGTTGATCTGCTCAAGTTTCTGGTGCGATCTCTGACCCTTGATTTGGCGTCCACGATGGAAGAGGAGGAGATCGTGGACTTTGGCCGTGTAAAACATGTCGCAGTGACCGACTTTTGGGCGCCTTTGGTGCGCAGAGCTGCCTGGATGGACATGGTCGTGGTCAAGCGAAAGCAGCTGGTGAAGGGGCTAGCCGACTAATTTTCATGTCATGGATCGAGTCACACCTGTCGGCCGATCACCAAATTCGGTCATTGCCGAAAATCCGATCCCAAGTGCATGTCACTACACTAGTAAGTGTGTCACGGTGTACCATTACCTCCAAGACCTTACAAGTACGGGAGTTCAATTGGATTGACCAGAGCTAATTCATGTAAGTACAGGTCATACAAGGGACAGACCTGCGTTATATTTGAGTCTAAGCTTTCCCAGGAAACCACACAGTAGACTCGGACTTTCGCGTGGCACCTGGTTCCCGTAACCAAAATGTCTCCAGTAGCATCGCAATTTGTGAGGCAAGGAAAGAAGGTACGGTGTTATGTATTGTCTTGTACCATATCCTATTGACAAGGTTGTTTCCCAGATTGTTGCCATTGGCAGAAACTATGCCGATCATATCAAAGAGCTCAACAACACGCGACCGAAAGAACCATTCTTCTTTCTCAAGCCCACAACGAGCTATCTCACTTCCGGGGGAAACGTCGAGATTCCAAATGGTGTCATTGCTCACCACGAAGGTCTGTCTGCATACCTCTCATTCTGCATTGAGTCGTAAACGGTCATGTAGTGGAACTCGGTCTTGTAATTGGCAGAGGCGGGCGTGACATATCTCAGGATGCCGCAGACTCGCATATCGCTGGATACGGTGTGCAACATTCTCAGACCAAACTTTTTATCTCAATCTGACCGTCCGGACATAGCTCTCGCGGTCGACATGACTGCACGTAACATGCAAGACGAGGTCAAGAAGAAGGGTCTTCCCTGGTCCGCAGTGAAAGGATTTGATACCTTCACACCCATAGGGTCTGCCCAACCCTTCTTCCCATATCCCACGCTTCGCACTCACCGGCACGGTCTGCTTCCTCAGGAAATTCATACCAAAGTCGACCATCGCGGATCCCCACGACCTCAGGCTCGCACTCAAGGTAGCGTATTGAAACCGCATCTCGCCCAGTGACTCATCAATAATGCATCTCTTTACATGGCAGATCAACGGTGCAGTCAAGCAGGACGGTACCACCAATGACATGATCTTCCGCATCCCTAGACTCATCGCCCACGTTTCTTCCATCATGACATTAGAGGTTCGTTCGCAAAAACACTTTGACGCTCCCCTTTTATTGACATTCTAATCGACAGGAGGGTGATCTTATCCTCACTGGTACGCCTTCGGGTGTCGGCCCCGTCACATCTGGTGACAAGGTCGAGTGCACATTGGCCCAACCGGGTGGAGAAATCCTCGACCAGCTCACCATCAATGCTATCTCGAGAAGCGGAGGTTATCTATTTAAGCCCTAGAATATTTCACTTGTATCTTGTCCTCGCTCAAGTAAATTTATCGTGCCCGCGCTAAAAGAAAAGAAAGAAAGAAAGAAAGAGACTTGCTAGAGGTATACTACTTACGATACAGATGCCACCAGTACAAAGTGCCGGTCGTTTAAAGACTTTGTACATCGCTCGAGGGTCGTCGCTAACGCTCCCACCCCCCTCTCCGTATCAATGCCACGCCAACCCTCTTTTATCAAACCGATCGTTCACGTCATCCAGTGATATCGTCTGCAGCCCGTTCCCATTCGTTGACCGATTCTTCCCGTGTGAGGCTCCAAATTCGTCCCCCTCCGAGTCCCCCTCCGTTTCTGAACCGCTCGCAAACGTCCAGCTTCCCGCGGTAGGCGTAAGCTCACCGTCCTTGTGCCCTTCCGAGTCACCCGATTGGAAGTCGCCAAAATCAAACGAGTCATCGGATGAATACGACGATGAGAAGGACGAGGACGCGAATGTGAACGGATCTGAAGATGTTTCTGCAGCTGAATCCGAAAACGGACCAAAACTGTCATCCTAGACAAACAATTCGAGGGTGAGCGATACGACGGGACGGGACGGTAAATGGGGGACCCACGTCGTCATAGCTGTTCACGCCAAATGGGTCATCTGAGAGCGCCTCCCGGAGAGCGCCGGAAGGAGAGGGATTGAACGTATCCTGCGATTTACTCCATTCGGCTTCGAAGCACAAACAACAGGTGATAGAAAACACGTACTTCGAAAGTAGACGTAGTCTGCCTGTGGTTGTGTCGACGTGCGGGAGGCGGTTTTCCGAGGTCGAACGTGGAATGGGTTAGCCACCCTCCGTCGTCATCGTCGTCGTCGTCCGACGTATCCGACGTCAGATATTCTCCCGCGTGAAGCTCCTGTGTTAAGTAGCGAGCAAACTGAAACGCGGAAACGAATCAATTAAAGCATTGAATATTAAATGGCACCGAGGAGAGACACGCACTTGCGGTGGGCCAGTACCGTGATCCTCATCATCTTCCATTGGTGCAGGACCAAAATCCGCACTCGTCTCTCGACTCGTTCGTATAGTGGTCGTCCTCTTAAACTCCCCCTTCATCCCGGAGCTCTCACTTAGCGGTACAGCAGTCGTCTTGACGTCCGCCTCATCCACCGCCCATTGACCTCCCGCACGCGGAATGTTGTTAACGGCTGGTTTACCACCACCAAGCAAACTCGTGTCGCGTTTCTTGGTTTCCTTATATCGCCCGGTGACGTAGTCATTCCAGGCGGGTTGAGGTGCAAACCGTTCGATGGTAAGGCGTAGGTCAGGGGGGAAATGTTCGAGAGCAGTGATGACGTCCTCCGCCATGAGTGTGAGGTGACCCATGTACCCCAACCGCACACCTTTTGGCTTGGAACTAGAAAAAAACACCGTCAATACATGGTGCGGTCATTCGATCAAGATACAAAGACGAGCCTTTCTGCATCATTTTGTTTTTGACCACCGACGATACGATGCATCAATTGTGCATCTCTAAAGAGTGCAACAGTCAACTCGCGATTGAGACCCCCATCGACTCTGCCGGTAAGAACTTGATGAATGAAATCGTAGACAACGCTATGTAAAAAGTTATTCCATGGGTATTCGAAGAATAGGTCCTACACCAAATACGGTCAGACCACCAGAAGCGCACGAGGTTGGAGAATCCCTACCAATAGTGTCGACAGCACAGACACATCCAAGAAACACTGCTTCATCCGCTCGCCCACAGGAATCTCAGGCGTCCCACTCAAGCAAGTCGACCGCCGCGAACTTCGACGTGATGGCGTCACAGTCGACTGCGAGCTTGTCTCTCGTGGACTAGGGCTGGCCGGACTCCGCTCACGAGCATCTCGCGTGACGTGTTCTGGTGACGGCGAAGAAGACCGGCGTGTACGCGAAGCTCCCCTCGTTTGTGATGCCTCCCCCGAAGGATCATCTCCGCTGCGGAAATGACCTTTGGAAGAGTCGTCATCCATAACGATTTCTTCCATCGCGTCGTCGTCCGAACTTCCCGGTTCGTCGCTCATATCGTCGTCTGAATCTAGGAGGGAAGATGGTCGTGACGGATTCGAGACAGGGAGCTCCAAGGCCGGTTCAACCTCGTCGCGAGGCTCATCCGAAGGCTCGCGTTCGTGCCCCTCCGAAGAACCCAGGGCAATTACACGGGCTAGCGTCTCCAAAGACGCCAATCCGCCCTGCAACCGACCTTCACTATCGTAAAGGTGATCGTGTTCCGAACACCGGTTCAGGAGAGACATATTCGAACAGTGGAGAAGTTCGGCATATAGTTCGCAGATGCGATACCGCTCAAACGTAAGCGGCCGAATCAGACCCACGGTCGTCGGGACGAGTCTTTGCTGCATGGGCTGAATGTGAACCAGTCATCGCATGGAAATGTCAGAATGGACACACCAAAGAGCGAGGTTGACGGAGAAACCGCTGGAAGTCGGGCAGCCGCTCGCACATGATATCAAGGAGTGGCCCGAGATTGACGACTCCCATCCGGTCTACCATCTCCTTCATAGCTGCCTCTAGTGTTTCCCGCGCGTCCTCTGCACCTTGAAGCTGTTGTTGAATCTGTATCAGCCGATTACGGAGCGTATGGAATAAATAAGGTTCAAAGTAGTCCGAATTGTTTTTTCGGATCAGTTCGATAATGACGGATATCGAATGAATGACAGATGATGTAGCAGAGTGTCCATTGGGGAGCTCGGAAGGTGGAGCAGCGTTTTCGTCGGCGTTGTTACCGGCACCGGGTTTGACAAGAGGTTGGCCAGCTTCAAAGTCATACAGGATGTACCCAGCTAGGGTGGAGATACTATCCCTATGAGCCAGTTCCCGCGCAAATCGATTTGAAGCAGGACCGTTTTGAAGTCCTTCCGTCAAACCAGCGCCGGGCGAGGGAGCAGCCATAGAAATGATTCCCTTGATGAGCTCTGACACGACAGTATGCATGTCGCTGGAATGGGCAGGAGAAAGCAAACCTATTAACCTCGCCATGAGTTGTTCTGAAGATAACCACTAGGTGCCGACGGGAGGTGAGTGACTGCGCACACAAGAGTGCATGTAAGAGCATACTTCGAGGACGCCCGCTCCACCTGGATGCTCGTCCAGCTGAATAATGCGAACGAGCAAATCCACTATTGAAGGGGTCTCGACATGACAAAGTAACCGCTCCACGACGGACGGTTGGGACTGGATAAACGCAAGCATCTATAACAGGTTGACGACAAACAAGACGGAAAAATCATGTGTTGCAACCGACCTCTGCGGGTTTCTTGGTGAGAAACACGGCATTGATCTTTGCAAAGTGCGAGGCAATGACCATCTCTGCTTTCATGTCCTCGGGGGGCCTATCAAGCACGGTCTCCCAGAACGGGGTAAGAAGTTCCTGGCCATGATTCACGCAGGTCTCTACGATAGACCAAATTTCGCTGCAGAGCACTTCGGTAGCGACATAAGGGTATCTGTGACCCATAAGACATTAGAGACATTAGCTGAAACTCGATAGAACCGGCTACCCACTTGAACCGGCCATTCTCCTCCGCACCCTCGATCTCACCGGTGACGTAGCCCAACAAGCGCTTCAGAACATCGACGCGCTGGAAATAATCGATGAGCCTCGTATTTTGAGACTTGCATTCTTGCAGCAGATCGTCCTCGTCCAGTATGGCTTCCAGCGAGACATCGTCCTTGTCCAGGAGACTGTCGATTGCGGAGGTGTTGTGGAAGCCAAATCTGCACGTCAGGAAAAACGTCACGGAAGTGTCTACAAAAGACGTAAAGAAATACTTGCTTCCAGAACATGAAGGCAGACGGGCGCTGCTTGGAATATGCAGTGTTGAAGCTAGTAAACAGTTGAGGCGAGTTACGACAATTGTCAGTGACGGTTGCCTAGATTGGACGTTCCAAGTAACTACACTCCCACTGGCCCCTGGGCCTGAGGCCTGATCTCCCAAAAGGAGTTCGCATCAAGGTATATATTAGACATTACTATCAACCAGGATATCCTATCGTAAATTCCGTGTATATATAAGGAGCAGATCCGGTACCTCAGAACTACGGACATCAGATTCTGCCAACAACACCGAAAAGAACGGGCGAAGAACTCACCCGAATCTGATATGACCCATTTGCTTTCGTGAGGTAACGTACCCACTTGATACTGTGATAATTGCTTTTCTCAAATACCTTCAAAAAGCGGACTATCAGCCCAGATGAGGTGAACATCAGGACCTGGAAGTCGACGTCGATTGGTGGCCGCGCCCACACTTGTCGGGTCGTCGTGGATGTGAGCTCGGCAGACGCAGTAAACGTGCATTCCTGTCCGCCCTGTATCCGGGGAATTCTGGCACAATATGTCAGCCTGGTCACCGCACAAATGATACATGCCGACGTACTTCCAGATCACGACATTTTCCGCGGGGACGTACTTGGCTTTGCCATTGGCAACTTTGCAATCCACTGTGGTCGTGTTCAGGGGGGTTGGTATTCTGAGTACGACATCGGTGGCAGAAAGCTTATTTCCGAAGTTTGCCTTGACAGAGACCGTATAGGAAACTTGTGTGGTACCGATCTCGTTGACAGTTGCAATTATGCGCAGGGGAAGCTTCACGTTGGACGTCGCTCTATACCTAAAATGTCTTTAGGTTCCATCTCACCAAGAAAGGCGGCGGGCGCTTGCCTCATAAGCTCAAACTCGCCGTCGGGTGGAATGAAACTGATGGTCCGATCAGAGTCAAATTCATTAAGGCGGACACATTGGTGGAATCGACAGTCGTCTAGTTCCACACCGTCACTACCACCGGCGCCGCGGTCATTTTTATCGATGACCAACTTATCATTGAGACCAAATTTGCACTCTGGCGTGCCGGATAGATAGGCCCGCATTTGAATGTGGCCGTCTACATCTGCCCGGAGTACGGTCCCTATAGTGATATGTGATAGTGAGGACGTTCGCCAGCATGGGTCGGTGTGACTAACCTTTGGCACTCATACTGAGGTTGACCGTCTCTACCACATCAACGAATGCTTCGTTCTTTTTGTACTTGACATCACCGCGTCGCCAACTCGTTGCGCCCGTGGCTTGCACGGTTATCTTTGCAGACTCTTCCTTGAACCAAAGTGAGCTTGCGTGCAGAAAGCACGGAGAAAGAACGCACAGCGACATGCGGAGATGACATAACACTTTCTGTTGTGATATAACTTTTCAATGTGTCTATCTCGCTGTTTTGTGGATAACCAAAGTCGTTGATTTCTGAACCGCTGTGTGAAACTCTGATAGGATGGCACGCCACGTAATCATACCATCTATCAATTCATAGATCAAGACAAAGTTATTCTTGACTGACTCCTCGTCGACTTTTCCAAAGTAAGATTTGGCAATCGCGATGAAGCGGTAGCAGTACTCGAATATCAGAGCGGCATTAGCATTCGTTCTGATCACGTGTTGCGGTCAACTCGCGCCGTTGAACGGGGTGGCGAGCTTACTTTGTGACCGCGACGACGTAGAGATTGTTGACACGGACGTGAAAGAAGCTTGTAGAGCCCAGTGTGATGATGGGTGAGCGTACATCGCTGTTGGACACGACCTGGATCCGGAATACATCCGCTATTGAACGCCTGAAAACAGTCGTCTGAGCAACAGACACCCACGAGAGGAAGCAAATGCCCTACTTGAAATCTGTCCGATATAAACGGGAAATCAAAACCTGGATGTCGATGTCAAGATCACTAGTGTTGTCCCTCGAACGTACAATGACTGACCTCTCCCTTTTGGTTGAATATAAAAAATGCCTTGGATGTGCGTGAGGTCGCGGTGGTCCGTGTGTCTCTTGACGACTCACCGAAATCATTGCGCTGCTCGGTGACGCGACCGTGTTTGACAACGAACACAGTTGCGGCATCCGCCAGCTGCGACCCCCCATGTAGGGGTCACGTCTATCATAGGGAACCGATCACATACGTACATCTTCCTTATCCACCCTCCTTCATCGAACCACTTCAAACGTCCCGACCCGAGTGCCGCAAATGCGGGCAAGAAGCTATGGACTGCGACACTGGAAGATGTTGTGAAGTTCACTAGAATTCTCGAGTCATTTCCGAGTCCCACCGGACACGACTGCTACACGTGCCTCGTCAACAATCATCCCCGGAACACCCGTCTATCTCAAACGGATATTATCGGGCATCCATAAATACCAGGATCCTGATGGTACCGGGGAGCACAGAATCTCAAAGGGTTTCACACCATGATGAATCGCAACCTCCTTGTATTGGCTACTAGCCTCATTTCTATCCCTGTCGCATCTGCGATCCCTTGGAACGTTACAGAGTACATGTTTGTATTCGGCGACTCGTTTACTACAACTGGATACAACGTCTCGGCAGGTGTCAATTCTCCCCCCTCAGGATATGTGAGTGTCAACCACCATATTCCGATCACCTCAGTAAGTCTCATATTAGCTTAGACGTCTGCAAATGGTCCAAACTGGGTTGACTTTTTGTGTATGACGATGACCCACATAGCTTTGACAAATGATTTATCTGTCTCGTAGCCAACACTTACAACCAAACCGCGATCAAGGTTAGCAAGGACTGCAAGAACCAGATTGAAACTAACTCTGTCGATCCAGACATTTAATTTGGCATATGGCGGTGCTACCATCGATAGCGCTCTGGTTCCTCCATACCTGCCCACGGTATTGTGAGCTTTGTACAAGTCCTCTTGAACTCTGTATCCTCAGTGTTACCTACCAGGTCCATTGTCGATCAGGTTTCTGAATTCAACAAATACCTAGCTTCAAAGCCGGATGGAGCTCAATGGGATAGCACGAACAGCCTCTTTGCCTTTTGGATTGGCATCAATGACGTCGGAAACTCGTTTGGCTGGGTTGGTGTTTCCCGACGTCATTGCCTGGCGTATTTGACGCATAAATAGACCAACATCACACATTCTGAGTTCTATGGTACCCTGATGGACAGACTCTTTTCACAAGTACGACACAAGCTTGCCTTAAAACGTCCACGACTGAATCATTCAAGGTGCATGATCTATATGATGCTGGGGCTCGTAACTTTCTGTTTTTGACGGTACCGCCTACAAACCGTGCACCAACCTTCCTTGAACAAGGCGCCCAAGCATCAGCACAAATGGGTGCTGACATTTTTAGCTACAACACCCATTTAACGCAAAGCGCACGCAGCTTTCAAGCATATCACCCAGATCTCGGAAGCCTCATTGTCTTTGATACTCAACCCATCTTCAACATTCTTCTCAATGAATGGCAGGCGTTCGGCTTTGTGAATGTGACCGGGTATTGTACTGCGTACGAGTTTGGTACTCCTACTAGCACCTACCAGGTAGAGGGCTGTGCCCCTGTGTCCAGTTACTTGTGAGTCATTTTGCATTCGGTTGGACCCTATGTGACTAGTGATACAACATAGCTGGCTGAACTGGCTCCATCCGTTGTTTACCGTTCACGAGTAAGTGCTTTTGCGTTCTTCCTACCTCGGTTTGGTGATGTTCTATGGTCAGCGTCTTAGCCAAGGCAATCACTACCGCTCTTGCTGGTTACCCTGCTACACAGATCCCCTTGTAGGTAGAAACCTTTACTTCATTAGTTCAGGGTTGAATGGAAACCCGTGTTTCCGACAAATGTGGGAGGCGTCAACGTGTCAATGCCGGTCTGAAGACATCTCAAATGAGCTGACGAGCCCTCCATGTAGAGCCCTTAAGATCACCCCAGCCACTCCTAGCGTTACTTTCAAACACTCCGACTAGCAATCAGAATGTTCCATTTTTCCGCTTGTCTTCGTCACCAATCTGGATGGTCCGTTGCAAGTTCATTGGTGATGGGACAGGCGAGCATCGCGGCGCACGATATATTGGGGACCGAGTGCATAATCAATTCCGACTCTCATCTACCCTGACCTCCTTGATACTTACACAAGAATTCTCAGTTGAGCCATTTGATCGCGGCTCCGAACCATGCGGCTGTCGACAGATTACTCCGGAGCTTCGATTCTTGTTTCGAGCGGATATTATCGGCCCAACCTATTGCTGGCATGCCGTCTACAGTATAAATGTCAAGATACGGAATAGAAGAACTAAGGGCCAAAGGTTCTCAGGCTCTTAAGGGCTTCACATGATGATGTATCGCGGTTTCCTTGCGTTGGCTTCCAGCCTTACCTCTATCCCTGTCGTATCTGGAATCCCCTGGAATGTCACAGAGTATATGTTTGTATTCGGGGATTCATACACTACAGATGGATACAGCGTCTCGGCAGGTGTCGACTCCCCGAATCCTGGATATGTGAGTGTCGATCACCATAATTCAATCACCTCAATAAATTTCATTCCAGTAGATGTCATCAAATGGACCGAACTGGGTAGAATTTTTGAGTATGATGCTGCGTCACAGGTTGTATCAAAACGATTTATTTGCGTTATAGCCAGCACTTACAACCAAACCGCGATCAAAGTTAGTAAGAGGATCCCGAGAAAGCGATCGAAGTTGGCTAACCCTCTCGATGCAGACCTTTAATTTGGCATATGGCGGGGCTACCATCGACAGTGCTCTAGTCCCTCCATATCTGCCCACAGTATTGTGAGTTTACAACTGTCTTCTCTCAGGCTGTCTATAATCCCAACGATGCCTATCAGATCAGTCGTTGACCAGGTATCCGAGTTCAGCGAATACCTAGCTTCAAAGCCGGAAGGAGCTCGGTGGGAGAGCACGAACAGCCTCTTTGCCTTCTGGATTGGCATTAATGACGTCGGGAACTCGTTCTTTATTGGTACCAACATGTCTCGATCCGAATTCTATGATACCCTGATGGATCGATTCTTTTCACAGGTATATATAACGGCCGAGTGCTTGATTTCCTGCATGACTAAACAGCTTTCCAGGTGGACGATCTATACAATGCTGGGGCTCGCAATTTCCTGTTCTTGACGGTGCCGCCTACGAATCGGACACCACTCTTCCTTGAACAAGGCGCCCAAGCGTCAGCACAAATGGGCGCTGACATTCTCAGATACAACGCTCATTTAAGGCGAAGCGTACGCAGCTTCCAGGCAAATCACACAGACCTCGGAAGCGTCACTATCTTTGATACTCAACCTATCTTCAACATTCTTCTCAATGAATGGCAGGCGTTTGGCTTTGTGAATGTGACTGGGTATTGTGCTACTTACGAAAATGGTACTTCTACTAGCACTTACCAGGTAGAGGGCTGTGCTCCCGCGTCTAGTTACTTGTGAGTCATTCTGGCATTGGCTGGACCTTGCGTGACTGATAATACGACGAAGCTGGCTAAACGCACTCCACCCGTTGTTTACCGTTCACGAGTAAGTACTTTGGCATTCCTCGCACCTTAGTTTGTTAATGCCCCGTGATTAGCCTTTTAGCAAAAGCAATTTCTACCGCCCTTTCTGGCTACCCAGCTAGACAGATTCTCTTATAAGTTGCTCTATTAGTCCAGGGTCGAATAGGAATTAGTGTTACCAACCAGTGCGAGACGCGTCAGCGTTTCGATCTGACTCGATCACAAAAAGTATCTCAAATCAGCTGACGCGTCCATATTATAGAAAGACTGAGTCCGTGCCTACCAACTACCAAGACAGTTCATGACGGTCACCGAATTTGCCACCCTCGCCTTCAAATCGCCTCCCGACTTTTTAGATCCCACTCTCCAACACCTCTTTCAAAAACTCTCCGACTGGCAATCAGAATGCTCAGGCTTTCCGCTCATCTTTTTTACAACCCCGGACGATCCAGTCCAGGTGCATCTGGTGACGGGATGGAAGAGTGTCGCGGCGCACGAAGCGTGGATTCAGGGGGAACGGAATCAGACATTGCTCCGCTTGTTCGGGCCGTACGTGGATATGCCCAAGATCAGGATGGTCCATGTTGGCGTGGACTTTGAAGCAATTAAGAAACAAGAAGTGATGGGGTGGATGATCATTGAACGGTATCTTGACTCTGACGATGTGAGGGCAATGTCTGCCTCGGAGGAATTGGATCACACCTGGTCGTTGTTTGGAAAAGATTTAGCTTGTGGTCATAGTGACGTGTTTCGGTTTGGGATGGGCAGTTTGGAGGTCGAAGGTGTCGTTCCCGCAGAGCGCTGGGTATTAAACAGAATCAGGTTACAGTAATTTTGTCACTGACTCGGACACGATAGCAATGACAGGGGCTATTACCCATAAATGGAAATACCTTTCAAACAGCCGCCCACAAAATATTCTTGATCTCATACCACAACGCTAACCACTCCCACCAACGGGCTCCTCTTCTTATTTCAGTATGGACACGCTACCCGCGAAACCTTCAAGCTCGCGCGCAGGACGCGACCGTGACAGACACCGAGACCGAGACCACACGAAGCACAGAGACGAGGACCGCCATCGGTCTCGACACCGCCATCAAGACGAGGACAAGGGTAGGGACAAAGACAGGGATAGAGATGGAGACAGAAACCGCCGCCGCCGTCGCCACCGTCGCCGTTCCCCATCTGCCACACCACCCCCCTCGAAACGGTCGCGCACATCCGGGACGAGCCATAAGGACAAAGAACGCATACGCAACGGCCACGTCGGATCTGGTGGGATCAAATCCAAGACGCCAGAGATTGGAGACGACTTTATTCCGTTGACGAGCGACACGGAAGCCGCTCCCCCAGACAGACCTCGATCCGAACGGGCGCGTCAGAAGGAAAAGGGCAAGGAACGCGAGTGGGATACTGGGAAGTCGTCGAGGGATTATGAGGAGGGCCGTGGCACGAAGAGGAAGCATGATTATGTGTATGATGAAGAGGATGATCAAGCCTACAACAGAAGACAATCGTTCGAACCGAGAAAAACACCATGGGTGTCTCTGGTTGACTGGGACAATTGTCACAATGCTGCAGAAATGTAAGAACTTCTATATTGACATGATACGCCTCTACATCTAACGTATATAGATTACATCGCGAAGTGGAGGCTTTCGTCAATTACATGTCACCCACACCTGTCGAAGACGAAATTCGTGGCCTCGTAATACAACAAGTCTCAAGAGCCATTACGTCCGCGTTTCCTGACGCTCGGATAATGCCTTTTGGAAGTTATGAAACAAAGCTCTACTTACCCAGTGGGTATGTGCTCGACGCCATAGCGTCCTGACACACTGTCTGACTGTAGCCAGGGACATTGATCTGGTTATAGACTCCGAATCCATGGCATATAGCAACAAAGTACACGTATTACATGCACTCGCGAATACCCTCAAGCGCGCAGGAGTTACATCAAAAGTCACTGTCATTTCAAGAGCAAAAGTACCTATAGTGAAGTTTGTCGCAAATTTCGGACATCTCAATGTGGATATTAGCGTTAACCAATGCAACGGCGTCAAAGCAGGGCAGATCGTCAACTGCTTTCTCAAAGACATGCGGGGTTGTGGATTCGCGCTACGTTGCCTTATTGTCATCGCAAAGGCATTTCTGAACCAACGCGGAATGAATGAAGTGTATACGGGCGGTCTGGGGAGTTATAGCATCGTCTGCCTGGCTATCAGTTTTCTCCAGATGCATCCAAAAATACGCAGAGGGGAAATCGAACCAGAAAAGAACCTCGGTGTGCTGGTCATGGAATTCTTCGAGCTCTATGGTTCTTACTTCAACTACGAGGAGGTTGGGATATCGATTAGGGATGGGGGATCGTACTTTAGCAAACGGGAGAGAGGGTGGTATGACTTTTCGAGGGGTCTTCTACTTTCCATTGAAGATCCCCTAGATATCAGTACGTGGGGTCCTCGTTAATCGATCACGCCGATTGACTTCCTCTTTAGCGAACGATATTTCCAGGGGTTCCTATGGCATCAACAAGGTCCGGCAAACACTCGCTGGTGCTTATGGGATCATGAAAGCCACATCGCTCATGCGTGCTGGGATCCTGAGTGCCCGTCGTGAGGGTCGCTCCTACCGTCTGCGCACCGCCACGAACCCAGAAGATATGAGTATCCTGACCAGCATCCTGGGTGTTACGCAGGAGGTGAATATTGTCGACCCCAATATCATCGGGAGCCTGACCGAATCCTAGATGATAAGCAATCGACGTCTGCTCCAGGACGTGTATGACAGAAGGATATTGCACCAGCTTCTCCAAGTCGCACCACAAGCTTCGGTAGTGGTTGCCGACGTGCCCATCGAGCAGGATACGAAAGGCAAGTCAAGCGCTGGTAGCGTGCGCGAGGCTTGGGAAGGAGACATGGAGCTCGAGAGTGACGACCAGGTCGGACGTGAAGTGGCAGAGGATGGGAATTCGGACGAAGGTGGAAGGTACGACATCCAGGAACGACGCCATACGCGATCGGATGGTGCCAACGGAACGGGTCGATTTGATCCACTGGCGACGTATACGACGGATGAGGATGATCTGTCAGAAGACGAGAGGGAGGATCAGGTCTATGACAGCGCGGGATCGGATGACGTTCGGAAGAGACGGCGATCGTATTGGTTGTCCAAGGGCATTGGGCCTTGCGAGGAGGAGGGCTTGGTTGTGTTGGCGTCGTAATGTAGCGTACGTTGCATTTTGCGTGGCAGATGGTTAGCCGTTGACAAGGTGGGTATAATTTATGCGCGTATCGAGCGCAAGACATTTTCCTAGTTCACTACTACGCTCGTCCTTGTCCTCTTTTTCAGTCCTCTGGGCTGTCAGAAACACTTTCAACCTCTTTCTGTTTCACAACTCAAACCGCCCTGGCTGGTTGTCTTTTCTCGCTGGTCGTCTTCTAAACCCATCCTGTCGTGACCATGTACGTGCACCGTCTGGCTTCCTGGCTCAACTGACCCTCCAACAGGGCGGCACCCAGAGGTCAAACACCCCCAATAAACCTCAAGGAACGCATAGCAGCCCTTCAACAACGTAGCGTATCGCCCAACACGCACCAGTCCGCGCAGGCCATTCCAAGAGGGCTCCCCAGTCCAGGCTCCGGCGGACTACGCGACAAAATCGCCAAGTTTGAGGAAAAAGGTGGTATGCCCGTTCCACGCGCCAACTTTACGATGGGTACCCAGTTGGAAAACACACCACCCAAGAAGCGCGATGGCAATCGCGTTCCCGGTCTCGGTCGACCCAGCGGTGCACCCGTCAGTCGGCCGGGGTCGCCTCTCCCGTCCAGTCCGAGTGACGAGTCGCCTGGGCCGAGGAAGAGATGTATTTCGACGGGGACTGGCTTGACTAGCTCGCCTTGTAATTTTCCGACTGACGAACCCGTGCCAGCGCTGCCTAATGGTCTGTCCGGTCAAACGCCACGACGCAATTCGCTCGCGGTCAGCTTTGGTTCTGGGAGACGCGTCATGAGCACGAGTGATGCAGAGGATAAAGCGGTGGATTTGGTTGACGCGCCGTCGCCTTCAATGTCCTCTCTTGTGCCCGAGAAACCGCCGGAGGCTATCGAGGAGCAAACTCTTGGTTCGGAGCCTACTTCGCCGGCCGTGCAACCTGGTGTTGAGGAAACACCGTCGGTGGTGGAAGAACCACAACCCTCGAGTCCAAAAGACTCAAAAGATACGCCGGCGACGTCGGAGCCAGCACCACTTGTGGAAGAGCCATCGCCAGTAGATCCCGTTACCTCCGGCGTTCCAGCAGAGGATCCACCAGCATCCCAAAACCACCCATTTCCCCTCTACAACGCCTCCCAGAATGTCTCCCAGTCATTTACCATCAAAGACGGACACACTGACTATGAATCTGCTCCACAGTCAGCCGTGTCTCAGCCATCACCATCACTTCCTGAATCCGCTTCATTTGTCCCATCCTTGGAATCCGTTGATGTTCCTTCCGCTTCCCCTGAACCCACACCTGTCCCTGCAGAGACTGTCGTCACCAGTCCTTCAACGTCACCCACCGCCAAGGTGACCAAGTCGGTCGCTGCCACTCGAGGCAGTCCTGTCGCCATCTCTGTACCAAATCCGGCTGTGCCTGTTCCGCCCAGTATCCCCACACCTAGTCCAACGGTCGAGACACGTTCGCAGACTAAACCTACTTTCAAGGCAGTTGTCCATCGCAAGGTCACTGAACCACCGATCGCGACTGCGTCAGCCAATCTTGCCCCGCCCGAAATACCGCAGCCGACCAAGCAGCGACCACGCGCCAATGGCCATGTCGTTCAAGTGCCTTCCAGTCCAGGGCGTGGCGACTTGGCAGTGCTTCTAGAAGATGCTGCATTACTGGAGTTGAGGCTCACAGAAGGGGGAGATACCACGGGTCTGAGAGTCAAAGAACATTTACCAACGACTCCTACCCCCGCTAACGTGACTTTCCAAACGGACACGCGTCATACGTCTGTGTCTACCCTCATTGATCATGCGCCTCTGCCTTCCGCCGATAGTGGTTCACAATCGGTGCGGTCAATGTCCATCCCATCGATCAAAGAATCGTTGATAGATGGAGAAATACCCGAGGGGGACGAAACGGACGGAAGGAGTCTCGCATCGACGACGTTCTCACAACGATCGCCCTCGCATCGCAAGTACCTAGCCAACATCTACCGGCTTACGGCCCGACGTTCATCCAGCTACATGCCCGGTGCCTATCCACGAGACAGTATGTCGATGTCGTCCGAAGACTCTTCCCCCGTCACCACACCATCAGACAATGGCAAACGCAAAGGGTTTGGCATCGCTTGGCCAAGTGCGTCTCCCAAGAAGAGCGAACCCAACGTGAGCCGTTCGAGTTCCTTTGCCGACAAGATCTTCAACAGGAACCGGACAAAGTCTAACGTGAGCATGGCAGACCGAGGTACGTCTCACGATGTCCCACGCGTGTCTTGTAGTAACCTCATCGTTGTCGCATTAGAACGTAACTCGTCGTACGAGTCATCGCAACCAAGTCTCACTATCTCCTTCCCGCCTGAGCTGTCTGGGGAAGGACACCCTGATGGTGTGGATGTGGGCGCTCGTCCGACATCCTGGATGTCCCCTGGCGACTCAAACTCGGAGTTTTCCCCCACTTCCAGTCTTCTTGACAAGGAGATCTTTGACGCCTTTCCTTCTGTCCCGCAAACCTTGCCCCCAGGATTCCACCTAGACGTCGAGGATGCGAGTATGGGACGTGCAAGCACCCTCCCAACCAAGGGACGAAAGCAGGTCAATCCGCGACTCTCCATGGTGTGAACACACTAGATTCCTGATTTCGATCTTGATGTTTTGCGTTTGAAAGAATAGGGTCGTCTGATTAATATTGTCCGCGAATAGCCAAGCTATCGCTGTCTGTGTGTGTTCGCTCCCAAGTATTCAAATTCTCTCTCGTTCCCTCCATGTCTCTTTTTTACTCGCGTTTTTCTTGGCTTGGTGCACTAATCTTGTTGCATGGTTCGCGCATGGTTTTTTTACTGCTCAATCTACTCAATACATTTGTCATCACGCTGGTTGGAAAATAACATGAAGGGCATCATGCAAGCGACTGCGTTTTTCGGAGGGTCGAAGCAATATTATTACGTTTTGTTGTTACGCAATCATTCCCGAGTCTCGCCAATGCCGCTGAGCCTGAGCCAAAGCTTCAAGTTCAGTCAAACACTGGCATTTCCTGTCTACGCATGATGGCTCGTGCGGTCGGGATAATCACAAATGACGTCTGCTGCGATGGACCAATTACAAGCACGGCGGTCACATGAGGCCGATTGCAAAGCCAGGTTGCCAACGCCTTCCCATCACCGACTAAACAATTCTCAGGAACCGCGTACGTATTGTGAAATTAATCCTCGCAACTCTTGTCTTCACTACCTTTGTCTCAGAGAAAAAAAAGACGTGCCATACCGCGATACCAATGCTACTATGCTCAACGCTGCCGTGTGCCGTGCTCTTGTTCTTGGCTAGCGCATCAGGTGAGCAGCGTCAATTCTGAGGTTGTTACAACAAATGAACTCATCGTCGCTGCACAGTCTGTCTTGCCGACGCCTCCTTGGTCATTCCTGGTTTCGACCCACAACCACTGAGTGCCGAGATCGTCGGTGTCGGCGCGGACAATGAGACGACATATTTGCTGTTCCCAGGTCAGGCTACTGGAACATGGGCGAGCCAATCGCCCGCGTTCACCGGTACTGGTGCGTATGTGTCCCTATTCTTGATCTATGGCGCTCAACTCGGGACGACACAGCAACGCTCGTCGAAAACGCCAACAACGTCGAATTCGTATACGCCAACTCCGTGCTCACAATCGCCGAATCCTGCACCCTCGTGAACGGGGTGGCGGATTGTGTGGTGGCGGTAGCGGGTGGGTCGACGGGGACGGCGCAGGATACGGTGACGCCGCTGCTGGTGCAGGGTGGGAGTGCGACTGTCACTTCGGCTGTATCGACGGGTTCGGGGGTGAGTACGGGCTCGGTGGGGACGAGCCGGACGACGCCGGCGCCGGGGAGTTCGGTGACGGGGTCAGCGACGCAGACGGCGAGCACGTCTGTGGCGACTCCGTCTCACTCGGCGAGTGCGGGGGGAAGGGTGAGGCCTGGGATGGCTGTGGCAGGCGTCGTTGGGGTGTTGGGCAGTATATGGGCCGTTTTGGCTTGAGAACAGTGAGCACTTGTTTATTTCGTTTTGATCTGAGGCTGCAGATCCTGCGGGGACGCTTAATACCCTTTCATTCTAATACCTTGGTGCACTTTCACCGAGTCGTGTTATATAATTTGTATCTGCGTTGGCGTAGCACAAGCCGAGAAGCCGATTACCTGTGGCTGAGCGGTGTTACAAAACAGAGCAACAAATGTCTAGATAATGTAGCAAATTTTAGTAAATCCCACTTCAAAGCGTTAAAACTCAGTCAAACTCCTTTTAGGCTCCGCGCCCTCTGCAGAGGACACCTGACTGCGGTCCTACATGTGGACTGTGGCAGCCCAACTTTGAGGCACAACTTTGAGACGCATTGCAATGCCGACATTCGTTGTGGAAATACCTACCGGCGCCATGCTATACCGGGTGCCGCATCAAGATCATATCTTTTGTCGTGCACACCCATTAGAATCGTCATCTCTGGGTTAGTTTGCATTGCTGCCGAAAGAATATAATTGTGAACACTGGAACTTTTACTGGACAATCACCCGTGTGCCAGATGGCCTCGCGTACTCTGATTGCTATGGCACTGCGCGCTCCTTCATGGGTCCAGGTTTCAAGTTGTCGGACACTTTACCTAGCGCAAGAGTCAGACGCGATGGCAATAACAGGGGCACCAAGGCTGTCCTAGCTTAAATGGGAGAGCTGAAGAGGAGAGGGGATACCGAGTCAAATGAGAGTGTAACCGAGTGTTTGCTGTAATCCAGTACCCTCTGCCTGGGTTCCTGGCCAGTGACGCACAAGTATGGCATCGTGACGACGGATTTGGTTGCACCGCCTTGGTCGTTGTTCCCTCGACAGACTGGCGAGGCAGACAACACACTCGGTATTTAATTCAAGCTCGTACTCGGGGTATCTGAGGTATCTGCCTCGTTGCACACACGTTTCCGGTGATGCCAATCTAGTCGAGACCGGAAATAAGACGTCGACGCCATGAGTCTAATCAGGGCTGTCATTGGGATCTCTTCATCTCGATCTGTCGCTCAAATGGGTTCACTCGATCTCGTAAGTCTGCACGGGATTTTCCAATCTCACAGCACTTATAATAAAAAGCTGACACCGCTCTCCCTTTTTTTCTTCTTTTTCTTTGCTGCAGGTTCATCCAGGACCGCCACATCTTCGCCCCGTCCTTTTATTGCGGACCCATGACAGAGTACACGTCCTCGCCAGAAGCCATACAGGTCTTTAAAAACTCGCAGGAGCGTACTGCGTTCTGGGTCAGCTCACACTCGCCTTATCACGCAGAGTTCCACTCCCCAGACAGCCCACCCTCTATCGTAGGCGAGCTAGACGAACACGACTCGGACGACAGCTGCCACTCTCTCCCTCCCAAGATGGTCCTCAGATACGGCGACGGCAGGGCAGACATCCCCATCTCTCACTGGCACTATGATAATGCGCGGAAACCCGTCTCGCGCCATAATTCCAACTCTCGTGCCCGTCCTCATACAGCCTATCACGATCGCGCCAGGTCTGCCGCGGATGTGTACTCTCCTCCGCACACGCGATTCCACGAGCATGTGTCATCTCATTACTCTTCTTCGCGACAGACTCTCCCGAAAGCATATGAAGACGACTTCTCCACACCTCCGGAAGAGATCCACATCCTGCCTTCTGATCCAAATGTGCAACCCCACCGCCCAACAGGTACCTACCGTCCCCGTCGGGCCTCGGAGCCTCAGCGTCGTCAACCGCAGCAGCCCGTTCCCCTAGAAGACGAACCAGAGGTCATCAACCCTCTTCCGCCCTCCTATCCCCCCAATCATGCCGAGGGGCCCCCTCCCGTCGTGTATTCACACTCGCAGCACATTCACGACCCATATGATCATCAACATCCCAGCCATTCACACTCACGTGGCAATCGACCCCCGCCGTCGATCGTCTACGCCGCAGGGCATCACCATGCGAGTGATCATTACGCCCCGCCTACGATTGTTTACGCCCCACACAAAGCCCCCGGAATGACATACACCGTATCTGCCCCAACAGGGTCTGGCTTCCCCCAGTACCCTCGTATCACGCCATCACCGTATAATACCGCGCGAAGCAATCTGTCTTCTGTGCAAGAGGAACCACGGTATGGCCCGAGAGGCCCCATGCATAGAGACCGCAGCACGTCTCGTGCGCCGACCCCCATCAGCGAGGTGGCCAGCGGGGACTCGGGAAGCACGTACTACATCATCCCTACGCCCGGCCAAAAAATCAAGGTTCTGGTACGTCTTCTGCGATGACTCACTCCCTGGGCAGCCACTCACAAATGGGCATATGCAGGTCGGACCCGAACCTTCGCTGTACACGGCAAGTTCGACCACTAAATCAGCCTCATCGCCGCACTCGCCATTTTCGGGTTCGAGTAGCGGCGGCGGCGGCGGCGGATTGAAAAAGCCGCTCTTTAGTCGGCTCATGCGTTTTGCCACGGACCTACGACCGACGAGAAAAATACTCTACCGCAGACATTCGCTTGACAACTCGACCCGTGGGCGCTCCCGTGAACGTTGATCGTCTCCTAGTTTTTTTTTGTTTTCTTTTTTTCCTTATCTCTTTGATACCCCCTTCTGCTTATGGCGCTTGCAAAGACACGAAGAATACGTTGGTGAACGTTTCACTGATAATTTCCTTTCTCGACTCCTATAGACTGTTTGAACGACTGGGCATTTTGTATGGAAGACACATGTAGCTCTAACACGCACAACCACACTCCTTTTTCTTACTTTTCCTCGCATCTTGGCTTCTATTGTTTACGGATACCATCAGAATAACTTATGCACCTTCCTTTCTCTCGGCGATCGTACTAGTGCTTCTTGGCTTGCACACATGCTGTAGTAGTACCATGTCTTGTGCATTCCCCTTGATTCCCCTGTTGTACGAAAACTCGTGTTCATCATCAATGTGTTGTAGCAGGCACCCATTCATAATAGACACTTTGTGGCAGCATACCGCGTGGGTCCACGGTTCACGTTGTCGACTGGCTGTCAAAAACAGGCGTCATCGCCATGCAGATATGGCGTCAAACCAAGTCCTAAACCATGAGTTCGAGGAAGCCATCAGGGTCGCGCGAGATCTTGACCCTGGCACGAGATGCGATGAACGCCCTCGACACGCAACGCCTGTTTCATGCTGCGTTCACGTGATGCCATTTGCGTGTCATCATCGTGATCATCGATCGTGCATGCGGTCGAGTGGTTTGGTTCCACGGTGTGCGTGGTGTACGTACCTTTGTTTGACTGGTCGATGGAACGTGGGTTGACAGGTGCGGGCCGTCCCGCCTAGGCTTTGTGGATGGGAGTCCATCAAAGGGCCCCGGTGATCTAGTGCGCACACGCAGGTGCTGCGATCGGAGGGGCTAGGCCGAGAATGCGGCGGGTATCGGACCTCTGTTCGCGCCCAACATGATCTGATTCTGGATCCTGCGTGGTAGATACATAATCCAATGGCACGATCCAATCACGAGAGCATCTCGCCACCGAAACGGGGCAAGACATGCGCTCGGACGATGCCACATGCGATCCAGTGCTTGTGATAGGGCCTCGACCGAAGCGCTTGGATGGGGTCGTATTACTTGATCGCGTATGAGGAGAGCCTGAGCGCGAGCCGATTCTCAAAGAACTGTACGCGAGACGCCCGCCTTGTTGTCACGGCGCGGGGTTCTCCGTTCTTCCCCCTCCGGTCGTCCCGGCGGTGTTCCGATAAGAGTCCTAGTGTTGCGAGGCTGATCCGTGTGCACATGTCCCATCCCGAATGTGTCATACGGGCTCTGATAAGGGGGACCGGCGTCAGACGGCGGACGTGACTATCCAGAATCCAGATGGCACATTGCAAAAGGCGGGGCCATCTCGAACGGACGTCGTGCAGATAGAAGGACGATAGACTACAAGCACATCATCACCTCGTCGCTTCGGATGCAGACCGAGGAGCGTCAGACAAGTCCTCGGCTCCCCGTCGTCGTTGACGTTATTCATGAACCTTGTTCGAACGGAGCCCGATTTTTTTTCCCTTCATTTCCTTGTCTTGTTCTGGCTCCGCGCTAGGGACCAGGCCAAGGAGGGATACACCGTGATACCCCATGGCGAGACCCCCTTGTGGCCGACCGTATTTGAAAAAGAACGGTGGAGTGATAGATAGGACGCAATTGTCGGCATATAAATGCTGTCCAGCCCATCATGCCATCACGAGTGTTCCGTATTCTGGAATCACGGTGCGGCGTTTCGCGGGTGCGCTTGACACTGTCAGTGCTGTACAACAGGTTCGATCCTGACCCGTTCAGTCTGAGCTCCTGGTCTATCGGATCAGAACACACTGTCGTCGCCTTTTTACGTCTCCGGGTCGTTTCAGGAGGCTTTATATGGGATGGCGTAGATGACACGAGGACGAGGGAATGACAGTCGACTCTGCCATGGGATATACTATGTTGTCTGTGTCAGCGATTGACACCGTCACGGTGACGCCCGAGCGTGAAAATATCATCCAAGAGCCAAGGGTGTTGTTTTTGCCACGCAACCGTTGCTATGCCCGCATGGGGGAGAAATAAGAATAAGTAGGGTTTCAAGTTGGGGGTTTCAGAGGGATCAGTGAGCTGTGCACGATCGGGCGTTCCAGGATGCAGATAGCGTTAGGGGGTCGCATCTTGTTTGGAACCACATCGTCTTCCTCTAGCTGTGACATAGTGGTTGCACATGGTTCAAGTTGTTCACTGGCGCAGTATCACTGCATACAGTAGCTGCAACGGCAGGCACTGCGATCGCCGTGTCATACATACCGCTAATACGAGCTGGATAGACCGCATGCGGATATATGACTGCATAGATATGAACCCACATGTCGTGATCCGGCCAACGGTGAAACCCAAGAACTCTGGGACCAAGTTCAGACGGACCCAAGGAACTTGTCTTGCCATGGCTCGGCAAGAAAAGAATGCAAGGAAAAAAAAAGATAAATGAAGGGCCCATCAACAAATAATATCAATCCGCGCAGTCACACGTTGCTCGAGATGGGCGCTATTATCGGCATATGGGACTGCGCGACCGCTCGCATAAAGAGCGCTCGGAGGGAAAGAACATTCGGGCTCGAAATGAGACGCTGTGTAGGACGTGAGCGTATTCGCGGCGCCGAATGCGTGGATCGGACTGGATCATATGGCGAGTGGCGTCTTTTGAGACCAAAAGCAAGACGTTCTGACCGGCGATGTGGCTTTAGAGGGATGAAGAAGGGTAAACGTTAACAATGATGCCGCACTAGGTTGACCGAGATGAAAGCGGATGCGTCATTTATTATTGATGCTGTGAAAACCTATGAAGAAAATGGAACGATTTACGACAGTCATTGGCGATTGAGGGAGGGTGCTTGGGACGGTAGCTTTACGGTGGAAAAATCAAATTGCACTCGTTATCGTGAACAGCCAGAGAGGATTTGTGGTGCGTGCAGTGAACAAGGCTTCGAGACGAGAGGGATGTCAGGGAGCGAAAACAGAATTTGAAACCACCCACAGACACAGTAGAGCAACGAGGGAGAAGTCGACGGAAGCGGAAAAGGAGGACAAAGAGCTGAGCAAGGCGTAACCCGGAGGAAATTAAAGTTCAATCATTGGATATGAAGGGAGGTAGGTAACATGATATGGTATGTCACAGAAGGGGAACGGCCCGAGATCGATTGCAAGAGTCTGCATCAAACTCAAGCTTGTTCGCAAGTCAGGTGTGAGGATACGGGAAGAAAGATAGAAGGATGGAACGCTCACCAATCACTCCTGTATGCAACGTAATAACATGTACGTGGCCCAGATTAGAAATAGGCAGGGGCAAAGATAGCATATCCATGCAGTGCCCACACACGCAATCAAGGAAAACGGTACATACGAAGATGCCGCATCGATAACCGTTTGTTCGCAGGCACGGTAACGACGTACAGCACAAGCATGAGAGGGCGATGCCCGAAGGCAGGACTGGAAGCTGATACACATGCATCTGCTTCTGCCCACTTAGACACCACTCATCTCGCTAATTTTTTTTCGTGCTCGTACTGCTTGCTGTACACGGCCGACTTTTGCCTACGGTGGTTCTTGGTTGTGAATTCCCTCGGAAATGGAGATGACTGGCGTTGGAAGCAAGTGGGGTGTACACGAGATTTCCTGTTGGCATGACAGAGGGTGGGTACGATGGACTTGCGCAAAGGAACCATGCCACGAAAAAATGTGGACCAACTACTGCAGTGCAGTTCACAGCAGGCCCATCGATAATCTTAGGGGCTTGATTTCATATCTAGCAGTGCATGGCTGGATCACATGCGAAGGCAGAAAGCAGACGCGATGGTCAAGTGGCGTGTTGGATGGCAATAGAGTGGGCCGACCAGAAAGAGGGCGATGATCATGTGGGTGACACGTCCCGGGTCGAGCTGAAGAATGGGGGGGCACGGCAACGCTGCATTGTATGAGAGAGAGGCGTGGGGTAGGCGCAAAATACGAGCTACCCATGCATTGATCGTTCAGGCAACAACGCAGGTGATCGAGGGGACCAACGTGCGGTAGCTGGGGTTGGGTGGGGATGAACCAGGGTGTGTGTGCACGGTGTATCTTCTGGTGTGGAGAATGGGGACAAAGTGGCGCATGTCGAAAACGTGAATGCGGTAATGATTTGTATTCTGGAGTCGCCGTGGACGACGACCGACGAGGAGGAGGGGTTATGTAAGCAAAGAGTGACCGAGTGTGTCACTGTCGGCGTGACAAGGCGGGCAGCGTTTGACTGACATGACGAGTCCACAGGGATTGGCGGAGCGCATCTTGCCCGAGCGCGGGGCAGCACACAAGGCATCGGCGAGTTTTGCAGAGCAGCTCACCGACTCGCCGGGTCGCTCGGACGGCGACTCGCCGAGTTCTGGCAACCCTTTTCGAGAGCCTGCGCATAGAACAATGGCCGTCAAATACCGCTACAGTGCGACGGGAAAACACCTTTCTTCACCGCTCAAGGGCAGCCCTTCATCTCCGGAGAGAAAGCACGCAGAGCCAAAGCCAGAATCCAAGTCCAAGACACCGGCACCACATGTTGCCAAACCCAAACCCCTCCCGGTGGCAACCACATCGCGTAAGCGCAAGGCATCTCCGTTGTCTATTCCCAAGGACGACCTCCTCAGTTCGATCTTCCCCGCGTCCCCATCGCCCTTGTCGAGCGTACCGACCACCCCCGTAGTGACCACCAAGGCCCTCCTCCCCTCCCCTGCACCGACATCCAAAGGCTCCATTCCGGACCCTCCCAAACGACTCTCCGTCTCAAAGACCCTCAGCGCTCTCCCCAACCTTGAATCGACCCCGTCCACACTCAGCATCTTGTCGCAGCCCCTGTCTCCAAAGCGGAGGCAAAAGAAGGGCAAGACAAATGGCAAGGCAAATTCAAAAAACGATCACGACGTTTGGGATATTGGAAATTCTGTTTGGGTACTCGTCAACCAGTCTGGCTTGTTTGCAGACAACAACACACATATCGACCTCTCCCCCGAGTTCATGTGGTGGCCCGCCCAGGTGAGCTGCGTCGTTCAGCTCCCAACTCGAACGCTCTATATGCGTCACTACAGGTTGTTCAGAAACAACCTCTCCGCGTGTCCTTGTTCGGAGACTTTCCGTCCTCATCGTCGACCAGTAGAGGCCTGTGTACGATTTTTACCCCTTCATCTGCTAACGTCCTGTCTATTCATGATGACAGTGGTGTCAAGCGTTTCTCGAGCACCACGTTTCGTCTCACGGCCTCGCCTGCAGATGACACCACCGGACCTCTGACCAAGAAACCCCGTCTTGACGAATCCGCATCTCTCGATGCCAGGTGGAAATCTGCTGTCCAGAGCATGGACAAGGCTTCGACTTTGGAGCAAGACGGGCTACCAGCACTCATATCCACCTATGCCTCCAACGGAGGCACTTTCTACGACTCCCTCGACGACTCGGATCTTGAATCGACCGACTTCCGACAGCATTCGCGCAAGCTTACCACCCCGGCTCCGAAAAGATCAAAGCCAACGAAGAAATTGAAATCGCATAGATCTAGACCGAGCTTGCAGGCCGATACAAAGGGGATCCCAAAGCGTGCTTGGACGCCATGCCATCCAGATCCTACCCTCCAAATCCCCGGAGAACTCATTCTCGCCTTGGCTCCCAGAACAGGAAACGCGTATTGGCCTGCCCAGATTCTGGACCACGTTCCATCTCGCAAGGAAAAGTACAAGGTCAAATTCTTGGATGATGAGGTATATGAAATCACACGGGATAGGTTTTGGACTTCGGAGGAGGAGGGATTCGTTCGGTGTACGTTGGGAGAGTGGGAAAGCGCGGTCAAGACCACCGACGACCCCGAGTCTGGGGACGAGGGTGGGGAATACGATGTCGAGGATGACGCGGGCGCTGCAGGCCCTGATGGCGCCACTTTGGGTTTACCACCACCCCCAGAAGACTTTGAAAATCTTTCTGTTCGCGCTCAACTCGCATATGTGAAACCCGTCTTGCGAGCGATCTTGAACAAGGAATATACGCCTGCGAGAGAGAAACACGAGGCTTTCATGAAGGGTGGGACGGCAAGGTTTTCGTTGCTAAAGTCGGCCGGTGTGAGAGGGGGCATGGATGCGCGTTTCGTAAAGGCGGTTCAAAAAGCGATATGTAAGTGGGTTCTCGGAGACAGTGGGCTCAAGCCTCAGAGGCTGGACACTGGGAACGATGTGACGGAGACGAATGGGGCTGTGGATGAATCCGCTGCCAAGGTCGTTTCCCCGGAAGCTGCTCCCGCAGAGGATTTGCCTCGCGAATCGATGGAAGACGCTAAGATGGAGGTTGTCGAGGACGTGGTTGTGTCGGAGGATGTACAGATGGATAAGAATGAGGGGGAAGGAAATGGGGACCTGCGTTCACCCGACCATCCTAAAGATGCTGAAGGTGCTCAGGACACGGAGATGGGTGATGACAGGCAAGAACAGGTAGTGTCCATTCCAACCACCTTTGGAGATTTCACCTAAACCATGATTCAAAGCAGCCAGTATCTTTACCTCCCGCGAATGGTATAACTCTGAGTCCTGCGGTCCAGCACGCATCCTTGGTAGCCAAGAGTCAATTGGATGTATGCACATCGCGATTACCATAGGATTTGACGCTGAGCACACATTAGCTTTTGGCCGAAGTCTCGCAAGCGGTCGCAACCGAACCGTCGCTATTACCTTCTCACCCAGAGGCACCAAGGTTGAAAGTTGACTTGGTGCACAAGGTATTCTGGCTCTACTACCGCGGACGATTCTCACCTATGTTATAGGACACGTCTCCCCAGCCAAGTCCACTTACCCCTGTTCCAGACGACGACCAACGAATATCCATTGGCCCTCGGAGAAGTGAACCTCCGCTTGTTTGCGAAGAGTTTGAAGTCCTTTCTGGTCTCGAGAAAGTCGATGTCAGTGCACCTCTTATCGATCTAAACCCGCTCGCTGATGTGTTTTACCGGCAGTATTGTCTCAACATTCTCCTCCCTGAATCGATCCAACAGCTCCTCCTTTGGCGCTCTGGTGAACGTACATCCTCTGCACTTCTTTCTCCCGAAGAGGAGCAGAAACTACACGAACTGGGTGCTCGCAAGGCTGTGGAGACCGACTGGGTCGACGACGTTATGAGGCTTCGGGCAGCACAAGCTAGGTTGCGGGGTATTGATCTAAGGAAGAAGGCAGTGGAGAAAAAGGCAGACGTCCAGCACGGCGGAACGAGGTCACGACCCCGGCGAGGTACGGTCTCGAGACCATGAGCTTTGCATGTGCGGCGTTTCTCCTTCCTATCCCTGGACTTTTCCGCTGGTGGTATATAGCTCCCCCTGTACGTAGCGTTTCTTGTGTGAAATGGCAGCGCCTTGGTATGAGCCACCCGAACAGAAGCGTGACAGTGGCCCTGGCCGAAATCAGGCTCGTTCACAACTCATCTAATTCCCTTTTGTTTCAACATTCCCCTCGTCGCAAAACTGTACAATACACGAAGCAGGTTTTCGTGAAGCAGCTTTCCACGTTCGTTCTCACAGTAGATGCCACCTCCGACATCCAGCAGCGCTTGGTTGGCCGCACGCCGATTCGGAATTGTAATTGACGCTGGATCGTCTGGCTCGCGGCTTCAAATATACAGCTGGAAAGACCCACAAACTGTACTGGAAGACTATGGAGACGCTGTTCGGAACGTATTGCCCAAGGTCGAGAAAGGTGTAGAAGGCGGGGAGGACTGGATCACAAAGGTCGAACCTGGTGTGCCTTTTACCTCCTTTTAACACCCTCTATCTCTACTGACAGACGTTTTCTTTCATTTTTTCTTGGTGTCTAGGACTATCTTCGTTTGGGGACAACCCGGAAGGAGTGGCCGAATACCTGGAACCTCTCATTCGACATGCACACTCACATATCCCGCCCTCGCTCGAGTCGGACACGCCGATTTTTCTTCTCGCGACGGCAGGCATGCGCTTGTTGACACCCCTTCAGCAAGCGCGCGTGTTGAACGCGGCATGCACCTATCTCCGGACCGCTTCCCC
Organism: Pulveroboletus aff. annulatus; assembly: GCA_038094595.1. NCBI lineage: Eukaryota > Fungi > Basidiomycota > Agaricomycetes > Boletales > Boletaceae > Pulveroboletus > Pulveroboletus aff. annulatus. Next base: position 28,668 of record JBBPTX010000244.1, read on the forward strand.
CTTTCGTATCGAACCCGAGTCCAAGGACGGGCCGTGCGGCGCGAGCGTGCAGATCATCACGGGCGAGGAAGAAGGTCTGTTTGGCTGGATAGCTGTCAATTACCTGATGGACGGCTTCGTGGGGCGGGATAAACGCGAGAAAACGACGTACGGGTTCTTGGACATGGGTGGGGCATCGACGCAGATTGCGTTTGAGCCTGCAGATGAAGATGTGCGCGGGAACGAGGGGGCGCTGGTGGATGTGAGGCTGAGGTTGTTGGGTGGGATGGAGATCAAGCACAAGGTGTTTGTCACGACGTGGTTAGGGTATGGAACGAACCAGGCGAGGGAACGGTATGTCGCCGAGGCGCTCAAGAATGCGGGGACGCTCGACGAGGTGGAGTCGTACACGATACAAGACCCGTGTCTCCCAAAGGACTTGACACTTACGGAGACGTCGCACACGTTGGTGGGGACGGGTTCTTTCACGCAGTGTCTACAAAGGACGGCTCCGCTACTCAACAAGGATGTGCCGTGTTCTGATGCGCCATGTTTATTCAATGGCGTTCACGTCCCCCGAATCAACTTTTCGTCCTCGCACTTTATCGGTGTCTCGGAGTACTGGTATTCTTCGGAACACGTCTTTGGGCTCGGTGGGCCGTACGATTTTGTTCAGTACGAGCGCGCTGCATCACAATTCTGCGCGCGAGATTGGGACGGGATCATCAGGCAGCATGAGATGTCGAAAAAGGCGGGTTTCTTAGGTGGAGATGGGGAGGTGATGGAGAATGGACGGGTCGTCGAGACGGGCATATGGGGAGACAAGGTCGAGATCTCTAGACTGCAGATGCAATGCTTCAAGGCCGCCTGGGTGGCAAACGTATTGCATGAAGGCATTGGGATACCTCGCATCGTCGATCCTGGGGGTAACACAACTACTCAGGGAGAAAGAGTTGCGCAACAAGCTGAGAGGAAAGGGCTCGGACCGCCCATGTTTCAATCTGTTGAAACAGTCGGAGGTATCGCGATTAGCTGGACGCTTGGGAAAATGGTCCTTGAAGCAAGCAAAGAGGTGAAACCCTCGTCTAGTTATAGCAGACCTCTTGTGGACCCTGTGCAGGACATACCCGCGAACTTGAGGAATCCTCCGATCACACCGATTCGGCCACCTTTCTTGAACTTGGATGCGATCGAGGAGAAGATATCACAACATTTACCCTCCGCCTTGACGCGGGAATCTCTTGGATTTTCGCCTGTCATGACTCTGTTCTACACTGTCGTGCTGTTGGTCATGTGTTGCACGGCACTCCGATTGCATAGATCGCTGGGTCTTGCTTTGCGGCGAATGAAGCGGGCAACATTCAAGCGCAGTATCGACAATACACACATGATGGAAGAAGGTAATCATTCTCAAACACCATCTTCCCTATTCCCTACTCTCCTCCGACCTCTCCGCCGCTTTGTCCCCAACACTACCCGTCCCCGCCCGGCACCGCTCAGCTTGCCATCCCATCCCATCCGACCCCTCCTCCGACATACCCACTCCTCGCCCACATCGACTACCACGCGCACCTCACCACCGTATTATGAACCCGCCTATCCCACTATCGGCACGTCAACAGCGTCTCAATATCACTCGCGTGCGTCCTCGCCGACGTTGGGGGCGACATCAATGCCACTACCGGACGATACGGCAGCCCTGATGTCCTTATCCGCCCGATCGAGAAACGCATCGCAGATTAGTCTGACGACGCTCGTGCCAAGATCAGCCCCGCTTTCACGCGCCGTGAGCGTGGGTTCGTTGCAGATACCCAACGGATATCACCATACGTGACGGATGCGCGCTGTTTTGGAACCGACATGGGTGCGTCTCTTTAGATTCGGTTGGCTACGTGTCATGGGACGTGGATGATGTCTTGTTTCTTATATCTTCGTGGCTGTTTTTACTTGCTTATTATTAGAGACGTTTTCTTGAACGACTTATATAGTGATGTATATCGTAATGGAATGACTGACTGTTTGCATTTGCAAGAATCCCTCACTCATGCAGGTGGACCTATTCGGGCCGGGTCCCGCCGGGCTAGTACTTTGTGGCGCTGCTGACCCAAGCCTTAAGCAGTTCTTCGGATCGTAGTGCCTGTGTGACGTCTCAGCGACCACCGGATACCAAATCATCTTTTATGAAGAGCCGTTAGCGGTAAGTCGGGGTCCCGATGCTGGAGTCGCTTTGGCTAATAGTACTAAATTCAAATCAGGGGCGCTGATGCGCCAACCCACGAAAGTCGAGACTCAAGTTTCACATTACTAGTGCTGCATTTCATGTGATTACGCATCAAGCCCGTGCGTAGTATTCCATTCTGTAACGGCCATTTCATCCGTTCGTTGTTTATGGCGCAACATACCACTGAGTAACTTTCCTTCGAGTCACGATGCCCATGCCACGGGTGGCTACCGGATCCTAAATCAAAAGCTGTGTGATAACCGTCGAACTGTAGCAGTAAGTCGCTGGCGCCGGGGGAATTGCTTTCGGTGAAGGCCGCGGAGCTAATGTTACAAGCTACCTTGAGTCCGTAGTGAACAATCTAACCTTGGTATTCCAGCTGCTAAACTCAAACTAGAAGTCGATGCCAACCCGCGAAGGTCAAGGGGGCGTTGAGTTTCACATTTCGTGTGGCTCCGTTCGGCCGGGCCCGCGTCGAATCCCGAGTCTATCGGCGCCCACATCGTACGTCAGTGAGTATGATTGTTCTCATGCTATCATGATATGGACTTGCGATTAACGTGGCTGGTTAGCACCAAGTTTTTCAGCCAATGGTAGGACGAGGATTGAAAATACCATGAATGCGGAGCACAGCCTGATGCAGCTTTAGTTCGCCGCATTTTCAAACGAAGCTCAGCATTACGATTTTGGTTCTGGTTGAAGGAGCTCTAATCCTTGTCCCTCCGTTGACTACCCGACGAATCTGTGCAACAATATGTTTTCGTTTCCTCCAACCAGGACCCAAGGTTCGGCGGAACCTGAAGAATTCGGAGGATGCGTACTTGGTGTTCTGTCATTTGAACAACCCGACATGTGTTACAGCGCCACGTACATGCTAATTCTCTTCCAGGGGGACCTTGTTGCTGCCGTTCTCATATTTGGATGCGATATATCGGTCAACCCACTGGAGAAGCTTTTAGTTGCTAGCGAGCGCGGTTAGTGTCATGTTCTGGGGCGAGCCGCCAAATCTCGATTTCTGGTCTTCTTATCGCATACAAATTGTCACTCGGGTCCCCAACATCGTTTCTGGAGGGCTAACTGGATTTAGGCGTCCGTAGCAGATTCAGCTCAGCATTGTAATACCACCCCCGATGTTCCTCTCTTCCTTAAAACCCCATTCATCCCCGTTGGATAGTCACGACCAACCAAGGTCATGACATCCGACTCTTTGAATCTAGAAGAGCTTGCTGAAAAGCAGAAAGAGCCAGGCGTTTCCTGGAAGCAGAGCGAGGAGCATGTCATTCCCAAGAACAGGTTAGGTATTGTCAGCTTTGCGCTGATGTGTACCATGTTCCTTGGAGCGTTGGATCATGTGAGTTTCTAGCTTTGTTGTTGAGATCTTCTGACGGCAAGACTGCAAGACTATCGTCGCAATCGCGCTCCCCACCATCGTGGCTCATCTCCAAGGGGGACACAATTACAGCTGGGTTGGAAAGTACGCTCGTTTTATTTCATCATCATGCCACACGGCTAAGACACATCATGGTAGTGCATACATACTTTCAGCAGGCGCGTTCGGCCCCATGTATGGAAAATTGTCGGATATATTCGGTGGGATTTCTCGATGATATGCGTGCATGACATCCTTACCCTTTGTTAAATTAGGGCGAAAACCACTATTGTATTCTTGTATCCTGATATTCTTGGTCAATTTTGTTTGGTCGGAATGTGCTGTTGTTCCCTCGCTGATTAATCTTGTACCAGGTCGGATCGGCGCTCTGTGGGGCTGCACAAAGCATAACTTGGTTGATAGCCTGCAGAGCATTTCAGGGGATTGGAGGTGGCGGTATCATGCAACTTTCAATGATCATTATTTCAGATATTGTTCCATTGAAAGAGTGAGCACAGAAGAGTCCCTGCCTGGTTCAACTGACGATTTTGTAGTCGGGCGCGTTATGGTGGCTTGATTGGTGCTACATATGGTATTGCAAGGTGGTTCTTTTACAAGATTCGAGCTCCAGCCTTACTGACCTGCCCTACAGCGTGGCCGGCCCACTCCTTGGTGGAGTAAGGTTTTATTGTGTGAACATCTGTCACTGCAATTAACTTGACCCAGGTTCTAGCACAACATGTTTCGTGGAGATGGTGTTTCTTCATCAACTTGTGTGTACATGGTGTGATGGTAAGAGTTGAATCAGTACATCTAACCACATATCCAGGCCTACTGGTGGCGTTGCTGCAGTACTGCTGTTTGTTTTCCTGAACGTCCCTGCACCTCAGAATCGCCCGTTTCGTAACCAGATTGCTGAACTCGATTTTATCGGACTTGGCAGTCTAGTTGGAGGAGTTGTTTGCCTCCTCATAGGGCTCAGTCTTGGTGAACAAAGTTGTGAGTCTTTTGTATTCAAGTTACGCTCGTTGAGTTGACCGTTCTTGTTCTTGTTCTTCAAGGGTCAAAACCTAGCGTGATTGGTCCGCTTGCTGTGGGGGTGATCTTACTCATTGTTGGTGGGGTCAATGAAGCATTCACAAAACGTGCGGCCATCCTTCCCCCTCGTTTATTCAAGGTGAGTTTTAAGTTAGAGCTCCCACGCTCTATTTGACAGAACAACAAAGACCCGTACCACTGGTTGTCTACTGGCGGTTGGATTTCTCCAAAATGCCGTTTTCATCGCTGCAATGTTGTAAGGGAATGTCGTCAAAATTTCAGTGTCATTGCGCTAAACCAGATCATAGCTATCTTCCCCTATTTTATCAAGGTTTTCCTTTCTGCTTATATCGTGTAGCGAGCGCATGAGATTGACGACCTTTTAGTACTTGGTTCTTCGGCTACCGGTGCGGGAGTCAAGTGCCTTCTTTTTTCCTGTGCTTGTCTTTCGGTGACCTCACCTTGTTATCTAGGATGCTTCCGTACACTTTCGTAGCTTCTATTTTCACAGGCTTTGCTGGATTCATCGTATCAAAGATGGGGAAAAACCGGCCAGCAATCTGGTTTGGGAGCACGCTATTTACCATTGGGACTGGCCTCATGATCATGCTGGATTACACCTCGACTACGTATGTCCCGTTTTCCTTGCTCGAAGAAATCATTTTGCGACTCTTAGCAATGCAAAGTGCCGAACAGGTACTATTTCCTCTAGTCGCAGCCATCGGTGCGGCTTTTTTGCTCCAAACACCAATGGTAGCACTTCAAGCAGCGATGCCCCTGAAAGACATGGCGACCGCGACCAGTGGCTTTATGTTCCTTCGGTAAGCTTTCCAGTTGACTTGCAGAAGTCGTTTGATATTTTTTTTCAGCACGGTGGGCGGTGCGGCGGGGCTCGCCGTTGGTGAAGTTATTATTACTATCTTCCTTCCGCGGAAGCTCGCAGAAATCCCGGGTGCTACACGTCTCGGACCGGGTGATAATTCCAGTGTCACAGCGCTCCTCGATAGTATTGGACAAGTACATTTGATCCCCGTGAGTCGCCAATATTGTGGTTCATCTGTGATCATTGCTGATGAACCTGACTAGGACGTCGCGCTTCGCGACGCGGTCCTTCAAGCGTGGGTAAACTCAATTGCGATAGTTTGGAAGGTGACGACGGTGTGGGCTGGGGTCGCTCTGATCTTGACGCTGTTCCTGCGGGAGTACTCGATGGACCGCAAGACAGTATACAGCGATGCAGGAAAGGTGAGTATACCTGGCGAGGTGGATCGATGCGATGAGGGCAAAGACTTGGAGTCGCACGGTGACGAGGATTCCATTCGAATGTCAGTCCACATTTAGTGATCTTGTAGGGGCAGCCAGACGCCCTCGTCCTCGACCCGGGCCCGCGTCGATGTATCCTCAATTTGTAATATCACTCACTTGCTTACATAAACCCTTCGTCGCATTGGAGCTATCATTTATACAAGCTGCCCTTGTCGCATAGGATCTATCTTCTCTAATATTACGCCGACGCGAGGGCTAAAAGTGAATTTCTGGGTTACAGCCGGCTGTTTTGTGATTATTGATGGAAATGGCATGAGGGAGGAAGATTTATGGAGGAAGGATAACAGAAATAAAACGATGAAGTACCATGGCGACTGACGACTTGGAAGAATGTTGGCAAAAGAATGGTGATACACAACGTTGGGCGGAAAAGCGTCCATTATGGCCCCATGTTGAGGTTCGCTTCGTGTATTCCTCGCGTTGGTCGTCGAAATACCTGCACAGCAAGGTCAAGAATCTCAATTTCCATTTCCATTTCCGCAATCGGTTCATCCAACAGGTCAAGCTCCGGTCTGTAGACAAGGCATGGTATCCGTCCGGAATAGGGGTCATAGCCGTCCATCATGTGTTTGAATTCCCCCTGAAGGTGCGTGACGGAAGGGTACTCTGTAACCTTGACTATTTTCTCGGAATTACGACTGCGTGCATCGTATTCGAATGCTGCGACTTGGGTAATCCCAGAGTTTGTGCCAGACTCAGACCCCGATGGATAGAACACCCGTCCAATACCGTTGAACGATGGCATGATTTCAGTGTGTGGGCTAGGGGAGTTGAGCGACTGGAATGTGATGGTACCGATCCCATCATGAGACTGAGGTCCGCTGAGACGAAGAATGGCAAATTCCAACGAACAACGGTCCTCCAACAATAAGATCGCTCGGATCGTAATGAGGGTCTCCTGTGATTGGCTCTATAGTTTCATGGACGAGTACCATCTCCTCTGTATCGAGGTCAGGAATTATGCCATGGTGTGAGGGGCTGAGAGCTATGCAGTGCTCATGAGGGCTTGACGTTGGAAGAACAAATGCCAGGAAGTTTTTCTTTAATGTCGGGGTGACATCGCCACTGTAGAGGGACTTCCCCGCAATGAGATGTGACGAGGTTGGAATGCTTGTAGTCCAATTTAGTTCCTATGGTAGATGTTCAGCTTTGGACGAAATGGTGTGTAAATATTCTCACCTCATCTGTATCCCGCATAGCGTCAGAAAATGAAGGAAGCAAGAACCGAGTACGTGTATGCATGTCCAGGGCGAAGATACGCTCTTCGTCTTCATCATTGACAACTGAAACAACAACCACACGCGGACCAAGGTCAATCCGTCGGACGAGACCGTCAAGTTCTTGGTAGAGAAGATCCAGTGTCACTTCAGATTCCTGCGTCACATTTATAGAGTGGATCGAGCTAGTAATGGCATCAGTGTTTCATAGATGATCAAATGTCAGAGCTCACCTTCGTCGATCCTCGTCCACCGATTCGTACAGGATTATGCATGCAAACGGACAACCCTCAGTGTCAATGGCAGAACGACAGATGAATGCTTGGAGGGTTGTTTCAGGAGTCGGTCTGTAAACAATACTACTCGAGCCATCGCATGCATTGTTTAAATCGTAACAGTGGAGTTCATTATTGGCGATGAAGAAAAGAAATCGCCCATGGACCATGTTGACAACGGGCATGCCTTCAGCACACTGACACCGAATCCTTTTTTGCATGAGCGTCCGTGTTTCGCATTGGCCAGTATTGCCACCACGTTGAAGGTTCCGGGCGACACGAAAACTAGTAACGAGCAAATCTTCCAAGTCACACGCAGACTGTGAGGGGACAGGACCTGGAGGGCGAACGATGTTGGTTGTGCGATAGACTTCTGCCCATACGTCTCTGTGATGGCTTATTTCATTCAGATATCGTGACACCTACTTGCTACTTAGTCGCCAGCCTTCAAATGAGAGGTTTTATTCACCTTGCGTATCTGAACGACGTCTGGGATGTCAAAGAAGTGATATATACGTATCAGAATCTCTGGCGGGAACTGGTTGAAAGAGATCGACATGATGGTACAGGGGTAAAGATTGAAATATTGAAACCCAGATGACGATCTTCATGACGTGACTTGGGACAACTGTCACGTATCATGATGATACTTTGCTGACAAAGGCAGGAGCGACACTGACTTGGATTTAACCGACGTATCTATCATTTTTGATCAGCTGGTGATTCCTTTTTACGTATCAGATTGTCTGCGAGCTGGTTGTATGCACTCGTACTGTGCGATTCCGGTGCAATGTCTGAGTCGTCCAAATGGGCCTACGCGTCATGTGTCTATCTACGTGACGTGACGCGCATCGACATCCACTAGGTTTTGATCTTGGAACCGAGAACACTGTTTTAGATAAAGCTTTCTCTAGCGAACACAAACCCTGATTTCATCCTCAAGGATTCCGGTCGAATGACAGTCCAGATTTAGTGATCTTGTAGGGGCAACCAGACGCCCTCATCCTCGACCCGGGCCGCACCGATGTAATCCTCTCCTAATTTGCTTGTAATACTGAGTGGTGGACTCCAAGTTCGAGGAAGGTCTAGCCGTTGCCGTTCCAAACACACGTAATCCCAGCGTTCACACACAAGACGAGAGCACTGACCAACCTGGCAGAATGATAGTCACGTCGGCTGCCTCGCCAACAGGTTGGGATGGGGCGAAGCAATGCAAGATCATGAAGCACACATGGTCTGCGGCATCCAAGAAGCATGCGTCTATTGATCCAATACACCAGCTTTTGGACTCGGGATCGTGTTCTGGGATTCCCTCGAGCCGGCGGCATTTCCTTGCCCGGCGCAGCACCGCGTGTAAGTTTTTCGACATAAGTATGTATTGCGTTCAGCATCAAGATGCCCACCACAACTTGGAGCATTTCGCCAGTCTTACTGCGGCTTTCAACAGGTACGAAACATCAAGATACTCCAAACAAATCCGAAAAATCTCCCAGACCAACCGAGGTGGGCGAGATAAGACTAATAGTGATTTCCAACCACCAACGCCAGCAATTTCTGTAAGTTGGGCGTGCCAAGGCCACTCACTGAATCGAGTGCGTTAATAGTCTATATGGCCAAAGCGACAGGGGGAAAGAGGATGAGAATAGGACACACCAGGGTCCCATCCAATCGAGGCGTTGAAGCCCTTCGTGCCACACCCTGGGTTACTTCCCATCGTAATATCATTCAGACCGGCATGCCCTTTCCGGTACAGCCACTGGTTTAAAAAACCGAGAGGAGGCTTGCCTGCATTGATCAGTGCATCGTTCAACATGGAGACAATGGCGGCAAAGATGGGAACAGAGCAGGACGTGCCGCCGTCCGAAGACGGTTCACCCTGGAAAATAACTACACAATTCCAGCCTATCGCGGCAACATCGGGAATACCCTGTGCACAGGAAAGGGTGAGTCCATTGGATTTACCCCTGGGCAAACAACTGCTTACGCGACCATTACTGGCAAGGCGACCATCAGATTTAGCAAATTATATTATGTATAAAGGAAGAAAAGCTTACGGATCGTACAGTCCATCATAGGTCCCAGGAGCAAGATTCTCCAAATATTTGTTTACAGGTGCATTCTGGTAACTGGGCCGAGAGAACTAACGGCGGAAATTGATCAACAAAACTGCAGAAGACAGAGATGGAGCTGAACCCACGTAGCGACTGAAGCCTCCACCAGAAAAGAAACCACCGATTTCGGGGATGTTCATGGTGCCTCCGACGACAGTTACACTGTACACGATCAAAATCGATGAGTGTGTTATATGATCGTGAAGAGACTCACTAGGGGCAAGGAGGGGGGAAGGGGGGGAGGAACACGGTCTTGTTCTTGCCGTCATTACTGAGGCAGCGCTGTTCTAACGGGGTTTCTGTATAAAGGCCTCCAACGCCGCCGTCACCAGACGAGAACAAAATGGAGACACCGCGGGCGCCAAGTGCAGCAAAACCATCGCAGACACGGGTAGCATATGTAAGAGGAACTTTGTGTTCCCGTCGTCAGTGCATGTCAAACAAGTAGTAACAAAATATATACATGTCTGCTCATCAGCGCTATAACTGGTAGAGATGGTCTGAGGGAGGTCATCCTGAGATAACATATAATCCACGAACTGTAACGAGATTCAAAGGCTCAGGCACTGATGATGAGTAAAGGGTGAATCGAACATCACCCAATGGCCATTCATAATCCTCTGGCCAGTCATCGTCAGGAATAAATGGGAAGATTTCACCAGGCGATGAACCAGTGGACAGGACGAATGCGGGAATTGGATATGACAATGCAAAAGCAAACTGTGTATCCATATTGGTCTCACCGGAAGTGCCGTCGATGGTCTGGTCGTTGAATCCACCTAGTGTATACTGTCAGCAAATGGATGGATTGTCGAAGAACAAAATATTCTTACCATTTATGGACACGAAGGTATAATTGGACCCGTATGCCGCAGGGTTTTCCTGCTGGTAAAATAGCTGGAGATCTTTGTTGTTCGCAGAAAAGTTAAAGTAAGTGGTAATGGCGATCTTGTTACCGTTGGTGGAAGAGCTTTCATACCCCATGACGTTGTAAAGTTGCCTGAGACAGGTGATGGTGGTCTATGGAAGATATTTGTCAGGTCACCGCGGGTATCAGATCGCATTAACGTACCGTCTTGTTACAGGAAGCATCAACTTGGTTGCCTGCCGGACCAGTGATTGTACCATTTACGTCGGGGGGACCATACACTGGCATGGGCGGCACACCTGGCCAATGTATAACGTTCTTGGATGGATTAAGGCGAACAAACATCGTCGTCGGTTGAATTAGCTCGACGTGTTCATGCAAGCTCTCCGGAAGACTGTATTGGGTCGTTCTGACGATTTTCTCGCCGTTGTCCGTATGCATGTAGATATGATATATCTACGTTTATATGATTCAGTGCACTAGGACAGAAACAAAATCGTGATCCGTACCGTATTCAACATTTCCTCTGCGAGGGCGACTGGAATGCGAATAGTCACCCAATCTCGGGCTGATGATCGGTGCAGATCCTCTTCCTCGATGCCGTACGAAGACAACCATGCGCTGACCGCATCAAGCGATTCAGGACGAGGTGACATGAGTGCGTCCGTCTCCGCCTTCGACAAGTAGGCGCCATAGCGTTCATGGTCTGGATCACTGACCTCCCATAGATGTTGTTCGAGGATGGGGAAATGTGGTCGTGGAAGAGCGATCTTGAGCCGTAGAAGATGGTCCGAAGGTGCAGGGTCGAGTCTAACCCAGCTGGGAGGAGGTCCATGGGTGCTCTCCTTGAGCTTGTATGAGACGTTGGCTCTGACGAGGGTGGCCACGAACGAGATTGAGAAAAGATACAGTCGCATAATTCAAGCTGTTCAAATGGAGCGGATGATACGAGGGTGTTCGTGACTTGGGACCACCGTGTTGGATATATACCATTATACTCTAGCTCGAAGGAGGTTTGGCTAGACGGTGTTAGCGGTGTTTGCTTGCAAAATGTTTCCTGTTGTCCAAGCTCAAGGATTGTCTGGTGTGTTGCCGATGGAGATGAACTATACCATGCTTCAAGTTGGTCCATGGGTCCGGTATAATTACCAACCGCCGCTATAATACCCCGCTGAACCTGGAAATTACCAGGAGTGACAAGCAACTGGGGGAGTACTTTCCGAATAAAGGAGCCAAGGTAAGGTAAAAGCCAAGCGGCCAATCACGAGCGGAATATGGATGACAGTGACCCATACTACCAGTCGACAGCAAGGAATGGGAAAATGACAAAGCGTTGAAAGCAGGAGAAATAGGACGTCTGAAGTTGGAGAGTGAATCAACCAGAGCGAGACGCAACGGAATGCTGGAGTGAAGTGAAGCAGACAACGGGGAAATAAGTCAAGTTCTATAAAACATGTCAGTTGCTTCAGAAGGACGAACAAACGACTTACACAGCCTCGCATATTCGTCCTCAGTGTCATCATCGGCCACACTGTCTACCCCGACCAGCCGTGCTGCACGCATACACGCCATCTCGATGATGGTCACACGCTGCTCGATAATGCGCAAGTTTGCTGCTCGTGCAAGTCCCCATGTGGCTTTTCCACAGTTTTGTTCGGAAAACTGGGTACCCACTGAGCTTGTTTTCTTGGATCCCTGGTTAAGCACGATCATCGGGGAACTTCATGGCGATTTTTTTCTTGGCATCGAATTCAATCCGACGTCCGCCACGTGAGAACAGCTTGATGGCCCGCTCGATCTGTCATGTTGTTAAACAATATCAGAAAGGCTGTCTCCTGATCTCAATCTACCGCAGCCCCGTAAAGACCTATCATGCCGCTCGCACCGCTCTGACTTAGTACCATGGTGTTGATCTGAGGGATGTTGAGATGACCCTTTGATGGTAGGAACGTGAGTTTCCACAAGTAGGTCATGAGAGGAAGGGCATTGACTCTTGCGGTTCATCCAAATCTCCGTCCTGGACACCCACTGGAAAATTGCTACATAAAGGCATGCGTGACCATCCAGAAGGGTCTTCGCATCTTGCCGTATCTCTTCTTGGTTCAATTCCAAGGCAGTTGTGGCTTGTCCCGCAAAGAAAGTTGCACCTAGGACGAGGGCGGTAGATCCAACATTGTGTCGCCAGTCAGAGTCGTTGGTAAGCCTATTTAGAGATTTCAGGGGTCAGTAGTAGTAGGTGCAACGGAACAAATAGAACAGAAACGAATGCCTACCATGGCGACAATCTTGTGGTGAGTTGTGAGTTGGTTAGGAAGCTCACTGGCACTCTCTTGCGGGAATGCTACAAGGAGAATCAATTTCAATTTCAAAACGTCAGCTAGTTTGGCCTTTGAGATGTTCCAAACATCAGACTGTGCTACAGCCCAGAGGCCAAGCATTCTACTTGAACCAGGCAGATGGGAACTGTGAGTCAGATGGTGCTGTTGCACAGTCCGTGTGTATCATCTTTCTAGCTTAAAATGGTATTGACAGCTGAAACTTGTGCATGAACTTTGCGACCACCACTGAGTGTTACCATGAGCATGGCAAAAAATCAGACCACACGTTTGATTTATCAAGTGTCTGACCACAGTCTAATAAACGAGCCTCTTCAGACCACAAATTGAACTTCTCGCCAGAGTCCGACTAACATCCCAATTTAGGTATGACCAAATCCTTTTCAGATCCCACCGGAGCACTTGTTTCCGCAGTACAGATGCGTGTATAATCTAGGAAGGATCCAATGATTATGACAAGATCTTGCGTCATGACGAGCCTTCGTCGGATGAATATAGAATCTCCGATGAACCAGCAGATCCGTCGCTCACTTAGAGTGAGAAAATTACACGTGGTGCTGTGCCGACCCGGAGTAAAGGCATCCAGCCGCTGGCCATACTTGTCACGTGCACCTCACTATATCTACCTTGCGTTTCATAGATGCAGTCAGTCGCATCCTGTACCTGTACGTCCTAGTCGCCCCAACACAGCGTGGTCCTGTTCCGTTGTGCCCGCTCGTCTCAGCGTTTCCTGCCGCGGTCACGGTGGGCTTCCGTCTTGGCACTCATTCGAACCGAGGACACTGTCCTAGGTATGGCGGGCACAAACCCTACGCTGTAAAACTGGCTCATATGACGGAGATGTGATCATCAAGGGCACAATCACCAGAAAATTCTCAACGATTAATGGTGGTCTACGAATACATCTCGTCCCAGTCATCGTCGTTCGTTGCACGGGGGGGATTTTCGCTATTCGTACTGTCCAATGAGGGTATAGGGTTTACCCTAGATAGTGGCATACGTGGTTCGGTCGTCGGCTTACTCTTCCCCCTTGGTTCCATCTGGTCGATAATGTCCCACATGTCGTCGTCGCTGTCGGGGAGTGTAGATGATGGAGGGTTACTTGGTGGTGGGTAAACTGATTCCCCTGTGCCATCAACAGCGTCCCATAGACTTGCTTCGTCCAGGTCCATCTCGTCTGCATTGAAGTCGTTTATAGAAGGAACACTCCCCAGGACCGTTGACGAGAGTGGCAGTGGCGGGGATGGTGGCCCAGAATCAGCGGTCGTTGTACGGAGAGTAGCGAGTCGCTCTTCCTCGGCCCTAATCACAGCATCGATATCAAAATCGTCATCCTCTGCTTCTGAGGACGTGGGAGGGAGCGACGGAGTACCAGCACGTGAGGAATCCTCGACCAGATCGATGATATCCTCAGGTTCTTCGTCTGCTTTTGTGTCCTTTGTGACACCTTTGAATTCGTCGCGCCAGACGCTGAGTTGAACCTTGTGAGAGTATAAGCTATAGAACATGACAGTCAAGGCACTCGAGGTCTTCACCTGCATACGCTTTGAATGACATAATTTCTCAATGCGACTGACCGTGTCTTTGAACGACGTCTTGGGATACATCTTGTGCGTCCAGAATTGGTATATCTGCAATAGCCTATTGAGATCCGTGTGCTAAACCACATGTCGGTCAGCACGCACATAGATGCTCGGGGGGGGGGGGGTGCCAACAAACCTCGTGTCCCTTTCCCTTTGGCTGAAATCC